>BQNB010010531.1:0-42421 GCA_026074375.1 Tanacetum coccineum | reverse complement strand
ATGCATACTCTCCACCCTGTGACCAATCGAGTCGGAATAAGATCATTTTCATCATTTTTTACGACGATCATGCCACCCTTTTTCGGTACACAATGCACCGGGCTTACCCATGGACTGTCAGAGATCGGATAAATTAATCTGGCGTCAAGAAGCTTTTCAACTTCTTTCTTGATGACGTCATGGATTTTCGGATTTACCCGCCTTTGATGCTGAACTGTTGGTTCGTAGTCCTCTTCCATGAGAATTTTGTTGGTACAAAACTCTGGGTTGATACCCTTGATATCAGAAAGTTTCCAAGCGATGGCTCGCTTGTGGGACTTTAGAACCTCGATTAGAGCTGCCTTTTCCTCATCCTTTAAATCTTTTGCAATTATGACGGGTAACTTGTCGTTACGTTCCAAAAATGCATATTCTAAATGGGGTGGCAAGTCCTTGAGTTCAACCTCAGGGGGCTCATTATCTGAAGATTTCTCATTGTTTGCTTTACAAATTTTAAAATCTTTTCGAGTTTCTGGAAAATTATTTCCTTGATTGGGAGGTGGTGGTGAGGGATCACTATTAAGAATTGCTTCGAGGAGAAGTATGTCCCCATCCGGGTCATAATATGTTGGATTAACTTCTGGTGAAGTTGGATCATCCTCTATAGCAAGAAAAGAGTCGGCTTCTTCGAAAAGGAGAAAATCATTGTCCCCGAATAGAGTTAAAGTTGGAGAAAAAGTAGAGACGATTAGATCATAGTAAGGAGTGGGATTGCCACTCGATATCACATTTGAGAAACCAAGAACTTCTTGAGAGTATTCTTCACAAGCCATATCAATGACGTCAATTCGGTTTGCCGTCATATGATGGTAATTAGCTGTGTATCTCGAAGTTTGGTCCATATTAAATGTAATGGCCTCTCTGCCAACACGAAGGGTTATCTCACCTTCATATACATCGATTAATGCACGACTGGTCTTTAAGAAGCTTCTCCCGAGTATTAGAGGTACTCGGGGGTCTGGCTCAAAATCGACAACCATAAAATCTGTAGGAAATTAGAACTTTCCCACCGTTACATAGACGTCTTCAGCGATACCGATTGGTTTAGAGATTGATCGGTCCGCTAGCTCTAGGTATGCAAGTTAGGGTTAGTTCGGAAGAGAGAGATTTTTCCTAGGAATAATGACCTATAAGATTAATGCTTGCGCCAAGATTCGGCCAAGGATTGCATGTATTAATCCTGGAAAATTCATGGATAGAAATCGGCCCGGGTCTCACGTTTTTTTGGTAACTTGTTGAGGATGACCGGATGAGCAATTCCGTACAATGGAGTTAGCCATCTTTCATCAACTTTTCTTTGTTTCTGATTAAAGGTTTTTAGAGTCGAGGGAATTTTGGCATAAGCATCAAGGCATCCTTAAAGCTAATTTCAAAACTCAAATCTCTAAAGATTTCATAGATTTTCAAAATTTGGTCGTCAGCTTTTTCACAGGGCCTTTCATCCATTTCTTCTTGAAGGAAATGGGAAGTGATGTTTTTTGGTTATGGATCGAAGCACTAACTGGAGATTTACGGATCAGAGGATTTGATTCATGATGGACAACGGACAACCGGGGAGGGTTGGACGTCTTCGGTGCTTCCGTTATTGTAGGAGGCATCTGTCCTTGTGACCTCGGTCTCACGTTCTACTACTTTAGGAGAAGAAATAGTAGGAATGGTGGGTCCTTTGTAAGCAACACCACTTCGAGTGGTAATACCTTTCAAGTCCTCCTTCAGGTTAGTAACAGTGTTACGGGGAGAGAGTTCCGTACCGAAGATGAAGCGGTAATTGGCATTCACGAAATTTGGAGAAGCATGTCTGTTAAATTGGCTATTGTGTTTTGTAAACCTTTGGCCTGTTTTGCATATTTTCAATACAGCATCAATAGCCTTGTCACAATTCCAAATCGGTCTTTGAAATACCTTGCATTGCTGAACAGAGCTTGATAAGGTTGAGCGTGGTAAAACTGGTGGTAATTAGTCCGGTTGATACACTTGTCCTGGTAGAAGGTATTTCCATGGATTTTGATTGGAATTGGTTCCTCGATTTTGGCTGAAATTATTTCCTTGATTCTGATTAAAACAGTTTTGATTATTTTGAATCGGAGGAAAACCAGGAGGTCGAATTTGGTTTGCAATCATCGGAGGTCTAGAATTTGTATTTCCTTGATTAAATTCGCCTGCAGCAGCTTGTGAACCGTACCTTGAAAGTTGTCTGATAAATGTTGCCATCGGTGGTGGATAATGAGTCTGATAAGAATGGGCACCTCCACAGTTACACAACACTGCTCGACCGCTTTTACGGTGCGGGAGCTTGGGCTTTTGTTTTTCGATAAGCATAGTCTTCATCTGTTCTTTAAGTTTAGAAACTTTGGTTGTAAGAGCAGCTAACATCTGGCGAAATTCCGGGAGTTAGTGAATTCGAACTCACTTTGCAACGATGACTTGTTTCGTGAAATACGACCTTGGATTTACTCCTGATAATTTTCAAGCATTCACGAGGCATCTATCCAAAATTTCCACCCGCGCAGAATTAATGAATCTGATCATTTAGCATTCAAAGCATTGTAAACATGTATCTAGCTGGCTGTAATTCGAAAATCCGTGATGTGGGGAATGCTCGAGAAGGTCTTTAAAATCGATCCTACGCCTCGTAAATGATTGTTCAAATCTTTGTTGAAATTCATGATTTCATTTGAAGATTTGGTCGTTTTTGACGGCGGAAAGAATTGAATTATGAATTTTGAAACAAGATCATCCCTGTAAAAAAGTGATCGAGGAGGTTCTTTTTAGCCAGCTAGGGCTGAACTTCAAGAGAAAATGGAAAAAGCATAAGCTTAATTGACGTGCTCGGGATATCCGAGAATCTCATCGTTGAGGTAATCTTATTGAAATAACGGATGCGAGCATGTGGATCCTCTTTATCATGTCCGAAAACTGCTTGTTTGAACAAGATAGCTCAAACCATTGCTTCAACTCAAAAATTAGATTGATTTCAGGAATTTCAATTGCATCCTATACCCCTCGGTGGGTGCTTGGAGCAATTGAGCCATAGTTCAGTTATCAGCCATCGGACCCGGGAGAGCTGGATTTTCAATTGGTTCTTCAAGATTAAATGGTTCAACAAAAGCCGGTGGGGCTTGTTGTTGTTGATGGTTAAGATTACGGGATTGAGAACGAGTGCGCATGCACTAAAATATAAAAAGAAAATTTACACTAATTTTTTTGTTCTTTTTGGTTTATCAAAAATGAATTCACAATTTATTTTAATAACGGATAACGAAATAAGACAACTTAAACCTGATAATCAACAAGCTTCTCGGTAACTCTTCGAAAAGAAAAACGCATAAAGGAGCGGAGGAATAGGAAATGCGCGAAGCTATTTAAAAAACCTTTTTCTTTAGGGTCCGTAGTTCCAAGGAACAACCCGCTTATACCCCTTTTTGAGTTTGTTTATCTTTTTAAAAGGTGAACGTACCTCGCAGTGACACAATGGTAAGTTTTTGATTCTTTGGTTCGGGGACTTATTAATAAGGGATATACTTCCGTTGAAAGTATTAATATGTTGGTGTTCTTTTACCACTTGTGATTTTTATGATAATTAAGACATGTTTTATCTTTTTGTTTTTTTTTGTTTTTCTTTAAAATGATAAATTATATTAAAAAGAAATGAAATATTTTTGTATATAGGGTTTTTTATAGCAAGTAACTTAAAGAATGAAGGATCTTCAAAAACTAAGTTTCAAACAGTACGGATAATCGACACACAGCCTCCCCGGCAGCGGCGCCAAAAATTGACAGCTTCCTTTTCTAGGTAAATAAATAATTAATATATTATAAATATACTACTACTTATATAACCCAAAAACAATTCAAGTTTTCTTGAAAGTTTAAAAGAAAGACAATCAATAATCCGAGGGAGAATGATATTCGGGTCGTTTATCCCCGACGAGGCTGGAATGGAAAATCGGTAAAAGGCGGAAAGTTGGAAATTGAATGATGTCATGATTAAGGGGATTAGAAGCTAAAGTATCTACTAATATGCAAAAACGATTAAGAAAAACCTAAAAATTATGAAATAAAACTAAAAAACGAGAGCAAGAGCCCCGAACAAGGGGTCAAAAACCTAAATTCTTAAAAATTAACCCTACAAAGATTTTTTTACTTCTAATCTACTCTATGTGACTAAAAATGAAGAATAAAAAAGACTAGACTAAAAACGGAGCTAAAACGAGCTCAAAAATGAGAAAACAAAAACGGGGTCGAAACCCGTTCTTTAAAAAGTAAAATTTTGCAAAAATGACCCTACGAAAGATTTTCTATTTTTCCTAAGTGAAGACTGATAAAATAAAATTTTCTAAAAAAGAAAAATATTTTTTTGCTGTTTAAATAATTTATTATAATTAAAATACGAATTAAAAGAAAATAAATTATAAAAAATACTAACCTTTAGCTATAAAATATAGAAATAATTTTCCTAAAAATAGTTGACACTATGACAGATTTTCTAAAAATAAAAGTCTACCTCTGGCTTATAAATATGCCGTGAAAAGCCAAAAGAGTTATAAGGCTTACTGCCTAAAACGTCTATATGAATAAAAACAAATCACACTTACCAGATGAGCTAATGTACACCGTGGTAGGGGATGTATTAAAGGTTGAGAGTGTTTGAGGTCAGGGGTTTGAGCCCTTGTGCTCACCCTTGACTTTTCACTTTTCCCCTTTTATGTTTTTTTCTATTTTCTTTTTACTCTTTTTTAAAGACATCAAAAATAACGCACTTTTAAACTTTGAAATTTTTGATGAAACTTGTAACTAAGCTGAAAAAGCTTAAGGAAAATGACAGAATGCTTATATGGGGGAAAAAAAACCCCCCCCGCCCCAACCACAAAGGGCTTGAATTGCTTATCTTTCTTTGGATTTTTGAAAAATTATCAAAAGGAATATGAGAGGATAGCAACGCTAGCTTAATACACAAGCAAAAATGAACAACCTAGGAACAAATATAAGCTATTGGAATAGCCAAGTCTAAAAGTAATAAGACTTAGGCATAAGATTCTAATCAAACATGCCAAAAGGGCAATTTCTTTGTGATTAGTTTTTAAGCACTCAGAAGGGATTTTTGGACTATGGGCTAAAAACAGACAAAGGAGGTACAATAAGCTATAAGAAAAGGCAAACTATAAGAGATTTGAAAAACAATTAAGCTATAAAAAGGCCAATAAAACAGCAGTGTTAACTTTGAAGTTAATACTGCCAGAAGTAGCTTAAGCTAATAAGGACTTTAACAAGCTAAACTTTGGACTGAAATAAGATAAGATAAGCTGAAACCTACCTAATAAGCAGGTATGAACACAAATTAAGCAAATTCAATGAGCCATAAGCTCAGGAGAGCAACTAAGCACTTAAGCTAAAAACTAGCTACTAAAACAGACAAGGGGGCACTTTGGGGCTTATTTTTAAGCAATTAAAAGCTCTAAATCCTATAATAGATAAACACAGATAAAGAAGGGACACCAATGAGCTTATTCTCACAAGCTCAGGCTTTACAAATGACTTTGACTCAACTAATTTTTAGATTTAAAATGAACTATTTTAATGGCTCAGAAACTTTGACAGTTTTAACTACAACTAAAAGTGATCAATACATACTTAATTCAACAACTCTCTACTGCATTGTGATATCAAAAACAATACAAAACAAGGGTTTAAAAGGTGGCTAATCACACTAACTAGTTAAGCTGAGACCTATGAAACTTAAGCCCACAACATTTTATCAATTTTAAACTATACCTATGAAAATCCAAATTTAAAACTTTAAAAATTTAAAAGACAGATTACAGCTACTTTAAACTAGTAGTTAAAGTTGGCTTAATCACCCCACAATAAAGTCACAATTTGAACCATTTTTTCCTTGTTGTCCAAAACTCCCTGAGGATTTTAAAAAAACATTTTTTAAATAATTATCAAAGATTTATGCCTATGTTTTCAAAAATAGGTTAGAAACAAACATAGATAAGCAACATGGAGTAATAAGATAACACAAATAAGCAACAAATACGCAGTCTAGAGATAAGCACTTAAAAAGCACTATGGGCAGTTAAGGCAAATGATAAGTAAATCACACAAAAGCAACTAAAGAATTCATACGCATAACTAACCACCAATAAGCACAAAGAGAATAAAATAAGCTGAACATAAGCTATGTCACGTGAAATAAAGCCAAAATTTAAAAGAGAAAACTTTACAAGGATCCTGGCTTTTTGCAATGATATTAAGCTTTCCCAAAAGCTTAAAAACAGAACCTATTGCTTACCATAAGCTCTAAAACCATGGCCATCCAATATTTTCCATGCTCCTTTTGATTTCTTCTTCTTTTTTATATATATATTTTTTTGGATTTATATATTTTTTTTGACAGAAAATGAAACAATCTTTTATATAAACTTCTAGTTACTTCAAAACTTATAAAAGAGCTTAATAAACAGTGTTTAAGAGACAAAAATTTGAATGACAAGAATTTAGGGAAATTGCATAAAAATAAATGACAAGAAATTTAAAGACAGAAAATTAAAGTTGCAATGTATTAAAAAGACAATATTAAAGGGTACACATTAAGGTTACAAGCTTTTTTCTTTTAAAAACACTAAAATTCGACCATAAAAACTATTCTAAGGTCCTATTTATACTAACTCTTGATAGCTTGCTGTGTTTCTTTGTAGAGAGAGCTCAGCCAGTGTTTTTGTTGTGTGAGAGTAACCTTCAAAGCAATCTTGGCCATAGAATTTTTTCTTGCTCACCAATCCTTCATCATAGCCGTTTGATTTTCTTGGCCAATGGCAGTTCTTAGGATTGCCAGCTTGTACATGAGGCGGGGTGAGGTTTTTGGAGGGAGGGAAACAGGACATGTGAAGGAAAGTGAAAGGTTTTGGGGGATTGGGTTTTGGCGGGAAACAATGGAAGGGATAAACAGTATTTTAAAACAGGGGTGAGGTTTGGGAGATGGGCAAAAGAGGCCCTTCAAGTTGTAATGTGTAATTGCAAAATAAGTCCATGTGGTAATACAGCTTTGAGGGGTTGGCAGAAATGCCCCTCCACTTTGTATAAGGTTTTCTCAATTAAAGTCCTTGAGGGTGTAAGTTTCAAGAGTTGGCAGGATCAGTCCTTCAACTTCTTTAAAGGGCATTGGCTTTTGTGGTTTAATATAAAAGAGACTTGGGCCCGTTCTTCAATAACACCTTAATGGGCTGACCTGACCCATTAGATGGGTGCGGGTGGGCCCCTTAAGTGTTTCTTCATTTTCGGCATCGGTCTTGACTTTGACTTTTGTCGGAGTTGACTTTTGGCTTTGATTTGACTTTGTCTTTATCACACTTTACTATTCCGTGCTGGGTTTTGTCGTTTTTGGCTTTGTTCTTCGTCCTTTTCTTGGATATCTGTTTCCTGCACAATACAAATGCAAAACATACAAATACAATGTATTTTTGGTACGTTTTTGGTCTTTTTAGCTCATTTTTAATGGTCAAAGGTATGTGTAATTAAACACATACCAAGCGTGCATGTCTATTCCGTCGTTACGGCCATGTATGCATACCTCAGCTGCCTTATTCGTTTACGACTTTTGGTGAAAGTTAGAAGGTTCCTACCCTATATCCTTCTTCATCCTAACCATTGGTTAATTCGGAATGGGGATTGCTCGACACACATGACTATCCCGGCGTTCCGGGTTTTGTGTATATGTGATTCTGCTGGCCTTGTTGGAGTGGTATTCTGGTTGAAAGATTGTCGAATGATCAACGTACACCGTTCATACAAAAAACAACATATTTACCTTTATATACTTGTTACTCTTGGCTTTTGTGGTGGAGATGTATATCTGCAGCTTATGATAGAATTACTGTCATGACCGAGTAATTATCGAGTTAGTTACAATGTAACCAACATAGATCGTTGAGTGATTTGTGTGTTTCATCTTTCTATTTCGTGAGGTGTTGATTGTGTACTTGTAATAGATCGAAAGAATGCTTACCGGAAAATATCCTTAGGATCCATTTTATAAACTTATAAAGGTGTTGAGGACAAGTAGGATTCAAGTGGGAGGAGATTTGATGACATCAATACTGTTATTTATAGATCATTTATTCCCTTGTTATTAACCATTTTGTATAGTTATTGCAAAGAATTGTTTTTAAGCGTTTATTTTGAGAATTGCAGGTAATTATGGAGTAATTGGTGAAAGTTAGCAAAAGGCAGTGCATTTTTGAGCATAAACAAAGAGTTCAAGAAAGTCTACTGATCTGACAGCCAATACGCCGTATTATTCTAAACCTATACGATGTATCCAAAATTTTGACGAATCAAAAGACCATTGCCTGACTTTGAAGAATACGCCGTATCCACATCAACGATACGCCGTACATAATACTTTGGTCAACAAAGAAGAACAAGTTGGATTTACCCAATACGCTGCAGCATCTCGTATTTTACGGTCAATATTTTAACCGAGCTCTAAATTCCATTTAAATTTTTAAGGAATTTATTATTTTGTTTTTAGCCGTTTTATCGAAAAAGTGTTTTTAGCTATTTTTCGAGTCCTGTGTTGGAATAGTTATCCGTTTTATCGTGTGAGGAAATCAATAATTCCATATTTTAGCTTAGGAAATTTAATTATTTTTATTTTTTTATTTCTCTACTTTTTCCCGCGTTCTAGCAGAAAACGAGTTAAAAATCGCGTTTTTATAAAAATTAGCTAGTTAGTCTAGTTTCTTCCTTTGTCCAGTTAGAAGCCCACACACACCCTTTATATATTTTTTTATAAAACATATCCTAGCCCAACATTCCCTTAATATTTTATATTCGATACAAACAACTAGGGACCTGTTTAGATTTCCATAGAAAATTCCCTATTTATAAAACCCATACAAGGCGTGATAACACAACAGTAAAAAAAACACACCGAATCCTCCTCTCTTCTCTTTGTCAAACTGCAACACCAAGAACACCACCATTCCATCTTCAAAACACCATCAAATCACCTCCATTTTTCTTCAAATCAATCCTACATTAAACCCTAATCATTCTCCATCATTAGAAAATCATCATACATGTGTTTTATGAAGTCTTTGATTTTTGAAGATTGTTGATTTTAGGGTTTTAATCAAATTAAAGGATATTGGGTTAACAAGGGATAAATGGCAAGGGTGTGTATACGATTCGGTTGGGAAAAATCAAGTTTTTGAGTCCTCCTTGGTTCCTCCTTGTGGTCGGCAGAATTAGAAACCCCAAGGGGTTTGGTGTGGTTGATTTTATTTGATTGATTTTGTATTGAAAGTCTATTTTTCATTCTCTTGGTTTGATCTTGCTTATATATATGCATGCATGTACATTGATTATGTTTGAGAATCCATGAAATAAATTAGAATTTATGATCCTTATGTTGTTGGCAAGATTAGTGAGTTAATAGATGTATTAGGGTAGTTTGAGATTATTAGAAGCATGTTTGAGGCGAAAGTTTGAAGATTTGATAGGGTTTTATAACCCTCAATTAGACCAGAAAGTTTAGGCTTGAATTGGCGAGATAAGTGTTGTGAAAACTGAGATTTTAATTTTTAGAATGATAATGTCCGTCCTAAGGATCGTTTTGATATAAGGTAAAACTTCTAATTCTTAAAAACGAAAAAGTTATGGCAATATGAAGTTTGAAAACTAAAACGGCAAAATTCTGCACCCACTGTTTTTGTGCAGAATTTTAGTCTATCTTGCGCGTAGTGTAATTTGGTCATGCCAATAGGTTTTCTAGGTTTTCAGGACCCTACGGTATTATTACTACGAGTTACTTTAATGAGTAAGGCCTCGTCGATTCTTCAGACGTAAAGTGAGCAAACCCTATGTACAAGTGTAAGTGTCAAAACTGTGTGCTGTCAGAAATTCGATTGCAAAGATGCAGTGTACAGGCGGGTCAAGACTTAATATTTTCACAAAAATTCACACAAGTAGCATATTCATAAATATTGTATGACTTTCTTGAATTTTTTCGAGAGTTTTCTGTAAGGTTTAGATAGGTCAGATAGTGCCAAACTTTTGCAAAGTCTAGCAGACCCTGTTTTAGAACAAGTGTCATTGATGTGTCTTTTATAATAAGATTACTTAGGCTATGGTTTATGGGTGAACCATGGTAATTACATAACATATAAGGGTAACTTAATATGTAGGGAGATCGTCTATTTCGACCATTTAGAATTCCTTTAAGTATGATGATCCTCTAGTTAAAAACGTCAAATTTTAGAAAATGTAAGTGTGGCATTTTAGTGATTCTCAATCATGGATTCTTAAGCATAGGATATTACTACATGCCGATATATAAAAATATGTATCTGTTTTATCGTACTATGTTACATCTTATTTAAAGGTGAGTTTTAATACGCGCACCATTATTGTAGGTCGCGATTTCGGATTCTCGACTTCGTTTCTGCATTGTTGATCTGATGTACGTCTTTTTCCATTAGTTTTAACTTGTTGGGATTTTCTTATCGTACTTTATTCAAGTGAGTTCATAGCCATTACCTTTTCTCTTTTAATGGTTTTCTAAATCTTTTTTCGGGGTGAGATTACATGCTCGTTTACTAAGCAAATTTATTGATTTCTACTACTTAAGCGTTACATGACTTTTAATACATGGTTGTTTACTCATGAATTTACTAAAGCTTGATTTGCTTACTACATGATTTGAGATCACTGAATTTTTATATATGAAAACTGAGAGTTTTGAGCACATTACTTGTTTTACATTGGACACAAGTGTTTTTCAATTATATGTTATTCCAGATCATAGTATTGCCTAAGTACCCTTTGCCAATTAAGTCTCCTTTTCTATCTTGAACCGTTAAATACCGGCGGAGTAAAAGCGAGTGTTGTGGATAGATCTATCGGGACTGACAAACCCGCCGGGATATGGTTTTAGATAACCTAGTGGGGCGCATTTAACATAGTGATAATACGTTGGATGTTTTTTGCAGTATCCTTTTTCCTGCTTGGGGCATATATTACGATTACTGATTTGATTATATTACGTGTTAAGGTTCGGTGTCATGAGCTTAGTACAATAATACTTGTTCCATTTCTAGACTTGGTGAATCTGTTTCTCTTGTCTACATTACTTAAATCTTGTGGTCCACTACTGAACATTTCCTGATTTATTGAATCACTACTTGGATTTTGGAAATAATACGTTGAAATATTATAACGCTACTTTCTTACTAAAATAATACTTGAACATTTTCAATATGCTTTACTTGAACCTATGAATTCACCAACATTATTGTTGACGTTTTTGTATGTATTTTCTCAGGTTATTATCTTGCTAGCTGAGCATTGGGAGCATCGTAGTCGCGTGGATTTCAAACTTAAGGACTTGGTTTTCTTCACATCCGATAATTGTTTTCTTTAATTATACAAATGAGTCATGTTTGAACGCTTGCAATTCTTATTAAAATTATTGGACCTGAATTTACTCTGATTTATTTAAATCGAATGTGACATTTTATTAAACGTCTCTTTTGAGGTCGTTTTCTATAACTTGCACTTCATACTATGAAGTAGCACCCCAAGTGGTATTCCGCTGCGTTGTTGTGATTTTGGGGGGTGTTACAGGTTGGTATCAGAGCCCTGGTTATAGAGAACTACGTCGTTTTAAAAACCTAAACTATAACCGTTTTTCGAAAACTTTTAAGAGTCCTTTCATCATTGTCCGATATCCGCGCGCGCTGCTTCCAGGTAAATATTAATATTGCTCCCTTTTTTTGAATCCCTATTACTATTACCTAAATAATATGTATATAATATTTGGTTATGATTTTTCTCCTATGTTATCTTATGACATCATTATTATTTTCTTTATATTCAGTCGGTTATATATAGCTGACCATTCGATTTCGGTATTCCTATTTTCTTTAATTTTTCTCCCGTAAACGTAATTCTAGTTATATATCGAACTCGTACAAAATGAGCTACTCTCTTCTCATATTCTTACGCGTATCTTCGTTCGGTGATCATCGCCATCTTTATATATATCGTATTCCTATAAGTGTTGACGAATTTATGGTTACTTTCGCTATTTTTTGAAAACTTTTGGAGTTAAAGTTGTATTTAATGGGAATATTTTGGCTTAAATCCTATTTTATCTTTGCAATAATAAATAGGTTAATATGTTAGGTCCTAGTGGCGAGTTAGATGGAACGCCAACTCTTCCAGATGGTCGAGATACGACCAAAACCGTGAAAACAAACTTAGTGTGTACCCATAATTTGTAATGCAGACAGTTAGGCTTATAACTAATTTTATTTAACTTGGAGGCTACTGGGTTTCTACATGGGTGAAGGGTAAAACATATGTGGGACCATTTGGTTATCTATGGATAATCCGTAATAATTCCGGTGAAATGAGTTAGTATTGAATGGCCAAACTAATCATAAATTGTGCCCAGATTTTCAAAATGAGTTTGAGACCAATATTTTCATATTAAGTGCCCCATTTTCCAATTAAAACCTGTAGGATTTAGATAAACTTAAACATGGGCTTTCGTTATAGGTCAAACGAAGTTATAAAATGAGAATTATGCTAAAAACGATAGAACAAGAAAAACGTTTTTAAATATCAGATTTTTGCACATGATGGTAAAATGATAACTTCATTAGGATTTAAAACATTGAGTATTTATCTTTAAATCTTAGTAAAACGTTAGTTTTATAACATCTTGTTTAAGGCGAGAAAACCGTTCGGTTTAATACTTTTACGGGTTTTGGAAATATAGTGGCCATTAGTCAGGCTGCAAAGGGCAGGAATAATTATGTAATGATAATTACATACTATGTCGTTAGTACTATAGTACGTCTTAATGAGTTCGTTTACTGCAATATATTATGAGCAATGTGACGATCTCCGAATCCTTTTGATGGTATTGAAATTCAGGGTAGTTTGTCAATTCTGCTAGTTATTTTCTTGATCGACTCCGAGTTTGAACACTCTTCTTATGCTTTTGAATCGCATATATTACTTTATAATCTATTGTTTTGAAGTCTTCCACTCGATGGGAGTACTACTTTATCTTGTCACCTCGGATCGTGCCGTCTTTTGGCACTTGACTTTGGAACGCGATTGACTAACGTCTTATTATTCTTCTTGTTACTTGTTATGATTTTGAAGAATCATGTCGTTAAGAAGACACCCCTTTACTTAATGTAGCATTTGATCTTGTTGGGATATTTTGTTTTGTGTCGGCCATATTAGTAGGTGCTTTTACATCGTTTATTGAAATGAATTATGGAGCTTCTTCATTTGAATAAGGAAATTATAAACCGCCGAACCATAAGTTTATAATTCATCACTTACATGGATTGGGACACCTCTTTATGTAAGTGACGAATTGTGAATGAGTGGGATTATGTGTATCCGACATAGCGTGCGTTTGTCTGTACAAATCATTCTTTGGGCTATGAACCTCTTTCGACTCGTAATTTGTTATATGGATTTTTCCGACTGTGTATCAACCGTCGCAAACCCTATGGAGATAAGTCGAATAGAGCACCGGGACGGCGCTCCCTTAAGGTGGGAAGACTGTAGCATCTCGTATTTTACGGTCAATATTTTAACCGAGCTCTAAATTCCATTTCAAATTTTTAAGGAATTTATTATTTTGTTTTTAGCCGTTTTATCGAAAATCGTCGTTTTTAGCTATTTTCGAGTCCTGTGTTGGATAGTTATCCGTTTTAACGTTTGAGAAATCAATAATTTCATATTTTAGCTTAGGAAATTTAATTATTTTTACTTTTGTATTTCTCGACTTTTTCCCGCGTTCTAGCCGAAAACGAGTAAAAAATCGCGTTTTTATAAAAATTAGCGAGTTAGTCTAGTTTTTAGGCCAAGATCATTAGGGTATCAAAGTTTAATAAATTTTTTGGCCCATGTCCTCTTTTTTCTTCCTTTCTCCGGTTAGAAGCCCACACACACCCTTTATATATTTTTTTATAAAACATATCCTAGCCTAACATTCCCTTAATATTTTATATTCGATACAAACTAGGACAGGTTTAGATTTCCATAAGATATTCCCTATTTATAAAACCCATACAAGGGTGATACACAACAGTAAAAAACACACTGAACCTCCTCTCTTCTCTCTGTCGACTGCAAACCATGAACAACCTCCATTCATCTTCAAAACCCATCAAATACTCTATTTTTCTTAAATTCATCTACATTAAACCATAGTCAATCTCCATATTAGGAAAATCTTCAGAATGTGTTTTATGACGTCTTTGATTTTTAGAAGATGGTTTGTTTTAGGGGTTTAATTCAATTAAGGGATATTGGGTTAACAAGGGATTAATGTCAAGGGTTGTACACGATTCGGTTGGGAAAAATCAAGTTTTTGAGTCCTCTTTGGTTCCTCCTTGTGGTCGGCAGAATTAGAAACCCCAAGGGGTTTGGTGTGGTTGCTTTTCTTTGATTGATTTTGTATTGTAAGTCTATTGTTCATTCTCTTGATTTAAACTTGCTTATATATATGCATGCATGGACATTGATTATGTTTGAGAATCCATGAAATAAATTAGAATTTATGATCCTTATGTTGTTGGCAAGATTAGTGAGTTAATAGATGTATTAGGGTAGTTTAAGATTATTAGAAGCATGTTTGAGGCGAAAGTTTGAAGATTTGATAGAGTTTTATAACCCTCAATTAGACCAGAAAGTTTAGGCTTGAATTGGCGAGATGAGTGTAGTGAAAACTGAGATTTTAATTTTTAGAATGATAGTGCTCGTCCTAAGGATCGTTTTGGTATAAGGTAGAGCTTCTAATTCTTAAAAACGAAAAAGTTATGGCAATATGAAGTTTGAAAACTAAAACAACAAAATTCTGCACCCACTGTTTTTGTGTAGAATTTTAGTCCATCTTGCTCGTAGTGTAACCTGGTCATACCAATAGGTTTTCTAGGTTTTCAGGATCCTACGACTATCTACTTCGAGTCTACTTTCCAACGAACTAGGCCTCGTCGATTTTCAGAATGTAAAAGTGAGTCAAACCCTTTGTACAAGATTAAGTGTCAAAACTGTGTTTGCTGTCCAGAAATTCGATTGCAAAGATGCAGTGAGCAAGCGGGTCAAAACTTAATATTTTTCAATGAAATTCACACAGTAGCATATTCATAATATGTATGACTTCTCTAAATTTTTCCAGAATTTTCTGTTAGGTTTAGATAGGTCAGATAGTGCCAAACGTTTGCAAAGTCCAGCAGACCCTGTTTTAGAACAAGTGTCATTGATGTGTCTTTTATAATAAGATTACTTAGGCTATGGTTTATGGGTGAACCATGGTAGTTACATAACATATAAGGGTAACTTAATATGTAGGGATATCGTCTAGTTCGACCATTTAGCATTCCTTTAAGTACGATGATCCTCTAGTTAAAAAACGTCAGATTTAGAAAATGTAAGTGTGGCATTTTTAGTGGTCTCGCTCAATCATGGATTCTTAAGCATAGGATTATTACTTACATGCGATATATATAAATTATTGGGCGGGGGGATCTATTTACTGTACTATGTTAAATCTTATTATAAGTGTGAGTTTTAATTCCGCGTACCTTATTTAGGTCTCGGATTCGGATCTCTCAACTACGTTTCTTCATTCGTTGATCATGATGTAGCAATCCGTTGTCATAGTTGTTCACTTGTTGTGATTCTCTTATCCGATAGTTTTATCTCAGGTGAGTTCATAGCCCCACCTTTTCTCTTTTAATGGTTTTCATAAACTGTTTTTTCAGGGTGAGAATACATGCTCATTTACTAAGCAAATTTATTGATTTCTACTACTTAAGCATTACATGACTTTTAATACATGGTTGTTTACTCATGAATTTACTAAAGCTTGATTTGCTTACTACATGATTTGAGATCACTGAATTCTTATATATGAAAACTGAGAGTTTTGAGCACATTACTAGTTTTACATTGGACACAAGTGTTTTTCAATTGTATGCTATTCTAGATCATATTATTGCCTAAGTACCCTTTGCCAATTAAGTCCTCTTTTCTATCATGAACCATTAAATACCAGCTGAGTAAACGCGAGTGTTGTAGATAGATCTATCAGGACTGACAATCCCCGCCCGGGATATGGTTTCTAGATAACCATGTGGCGCATTTAACATTTGAATAATACGTTGGATGTTTGGCAGCATCCTTTTTCCTGCTTGGGGCATATATTACGATTACTGATTTGATTATATTATGTGTTAAGGTTCGGTGTCATGAGCTTAGTGAAATAATACTTGTTCCATTTCTAGACTTGGTGAATCTGTTTCTCTTGTCTACATTACTTAAATCTTGTGGTCCACTACTGAACATTTCCTGATTTATTGAATCACTACTTGGATTTCGGAAATAATACGTTGAAATATGGTAACACTACTTTCTTACTGAAATATTACTTGAACTATTTCAATACTGCTTTTACTTGAACCTATGAATTCACCAACATTATTGTGCTTTTTGCATGTATTTTCTCATATTATTATCTTGCTAGCTGAGCAATTGGGAGCATAGCAGTCGCGTGGATATCAAAACTTTAAGGACTTGGTTTTCTTCACATCCGATAATTGTTTTCTTTAATTATACAAATGAGTCATGTTTGAACGCTTGCAATTCTTATTAAAATTATTGGGACCTGAATTTACTCTGATTTATTTAAATCGAATGTGACATTTTATTAAACGTCTCTTTTGAGGTCGTTTTCTGTAACTTGTGTGTATGAACTATGAAGTAGCATCCCAAAGTGTTGTTCCGCTGAGTTGTGATTTTATGGGGGTGTTACAAACGCCGTATCCATCAAGAAGATACGGCGTATCAGTGCCTACACTTCACAAGAAACCACGAAGATATAAAGACCAATACGCCGTATCCAGAAAACCCCTATACGCCGTATTCACAATATAGTAATAAAATATTCTAGAAAATATCAAACGTGGTCCTTACTCTAAGAAATCCCCAATACGTCGTATCCCACATGGATGGATACGGCGTATCGACGCGATTCCAGACACTATAAATAGACGACCCTAAACTCAGTTTTAGGTATGCAAGTGAATCCCTAAACCACTGAGTCGACCAAGAAACGATTAGAAGAGCATTGAAGGTCAGAAAAGAGCCTCAAGATCATAGGAAAACTCTTGTAATCTTCGCGCAACCCGAATCGCGTCGAATTAAGGTTTCTTTATTTTAATCGTTTTATATATCAAACGTGGTATTTTTACAATGGCACTATTGGTGATACCTTTAGGTATCAGCATGTTTATGAAGAAAAAAAACAAAAGACATCTAATGTTTGGGTTTGTTTATCACGATTGCTTAATTTATTGTTGTATGTTGTTTATGCTATCAATTTATATTGTTTACGTGCTTAAGTATGCGACATATCATTCAACTGGGTCTAGTCCTACATATTTAATGCACTGCAACTTTAGTGTTGTTTGGACGTAGGCTAATAGTCCAGAATAGCTCTCCATATTACAATTTATATATCTAGAATCATAGGATCACAAATAAGGACCTATTTTTGCCTTTAGAATAGTAAGCTTAGTTGGACTAGCAAGTGACCCTAGGATCAATGAGTATGTTCTTATTCCATAGGTAAAGACTCGGACAGTGGACTACTAGTATATAAATCACCGTTAAGTAGTAAGTGTGTAAAGTCTCAATGAGCTAGGGTTTAGTAAGAGCACCATTACTTAGATCCTAAGATAGATTATAAAACTATAGGATGCTTTATGCGATGCGTCTATATACAGGATTAGCGTGTCTATGTCTTGGGAAGAAGTATCGCCTAAGTCTAGGAATGATATGCCCTTCGAGATAAGACAATCATTGCACTAAATAAACAAACCTACATTTTATCGGATTATTCATGGTTGATACGTTTTCCTTACATTAGTTCTCGACCGCTTCTCTATCGTTTGTTTGTCTTCTTGTGTGTGTTTATTGCTTTACTTGTCATCAAAACCTTAGGTTAGATACACAAAACCGTGCCAGTCTCTCAGGCTGAAACCCCCCTTTTGCATTAGTTTTAGGTTTAACTTAGATAACTAAAATACTGATAGAATTAGGATTAACGCTCTCGCTCTTAGTGATCGACACCCTACTTACCAACGAAACTACAATTGTCGGGTACACTGCCCGTTAGGTGTGTATTTTAGGTATAGTCGGCATAAAATAAATAGTAAAACTTGATACATAAATAACACCTACACAACGACTGATGTGTGCTAAAGCACACATCGTTTATACCCCGTAAAACACTATTAAATGGACTAAAAATACTAAAATATGCTTAATATTATTGCAAATATGTTTGGTTTATGTTTTTATGTCTCGCAGGTACAAAAGATTGAAAACGGAGCAAAAACGATGATTCTCGGGCTTGACTTAATCACGTTTTGCTTCTTATTTGAAGTCAAGGAACGAAGTTGGAAAAATTCGCGAGCAATCCATTGGAGAGAGCCGGGAATTCGAGTCCGGATGGTGTTTCATATTCTTATTGGGCAGGCCCTACACCATTTATATGGGTCGGAACGACCCTTACATTTACTTAGTCCAAATAAGCCCAAGATAAAAAAACTCTTTCACATGCTAGCCTACTAAGAATGGACTGAGCCCACATTAAAATTTGAAGGTTGGGCCCAAGTTTTTTTCACTTCCTTGCTCGACCCAAATACAAAGATACAAGATTTGAAACTATGCTATGCAACGTATGGCAAATGAATACCATGTGCTTCTAATTAATTCGATAAAGGTCACGTGACCTTCCACTTCATTCTTTCGGCCAATACTCGATCTCTACGTGGCATCTTCTATGTCATCTCATTTTAATTTTAAAGCAAAGGAGTACGAGTTTCGTGCATGCGTTTATTAGACGCAAATAAAGTGGCTACGTGGCATAATTCTAGTGGTGGATCTAAGGAATTTTCAGTCCGAGGTTGTTATTCATACAATGATTGGGTGAATGAAGGCTCCTTCGTGGAAATTTCCTAGCACGCTCTTCATATGATTTTACAAATTTACCCCTAAACTTTGGCTTATAAAAAGAAAAACACGGCAGCTGAAAGGGATTACTAGATTTAGGACTTATTTTTCTATCTTTTAGTTATTAGGAGTAGTTTTGCTTATTTATTTTTCATGTAAAAGCTTAAAAGCTTATTGGATTTTAGCTTATTATAAGTCTTGGCTTATTGGAATTTTAATGAAAGTTGGTTTGTTTTAATAGCTTTTCCCAGCGGCTTATTCTCGTCTTCTTTTCTTTTTCTCCTTTCGATATAAGCTTTTCTTTACACTTATTTTCTAATCTTAGTCTTTAGGCTTATTTGCGAGTAAGTGATAAATCAAATTTTCTATACCTTAGCTTATTGGATTTTGTTACTTAGTTCTTTAATAAGCCTCGATTAATAAGTTTTTAAACAAGTATTCGTTTGGCTTATTTTTGAGTAAGGAGTTGCTTGTTCTTCCATTGTTCAGCTTATATCCTAGTTTCGAATAAGCTAATCTTATGGCTTATTCGAGTGTAGATTTAGCTCAAATCTCCAAAAGCTTTTAATCTTGTTCTTATTTCTTGTTTTCATTTTTAGTTGTTTGTCGGTTACTATGGTTTAGCTTAGTCACTGTTTCAATTTGTATTGTTTTGTTATAAAATAAGTTTCATGTTAGATTTATTAAGCTCATGAGTAGACTGCGTTTGATTTGTAGAAATTCGCTTTTAAGCCACGTTTGGAATCATTTGGGCCTGCGTTGGTTAGTATAATTCTTAGTTGTGCCTAGTTGGTTATTATGCCACGATTAGTTAGTGGGTTTCCTCTAGTTTGTAGAATTTAGTTAGGTTGCGTTTGGAAAATAGGATTTTTAGGCCACAGTTAGTATTAGGGTTAGTTTGGTTCTTGGTCTCTTTGTTCGGTTTGTAGAAATTTATTAGTTGGGCTTGCTAGATTCCGGGCTTGCGTAATTTTAGAATTAGAATTGGTAATTGATATTATTGTTTGTTTCATAAAATTTTGTTTATGTTTTATAATTTTTGGTACTGGTCTACTCATGAGGCGTGGAGCTTAAGGGTTTATTTAGCTAGATCGAATTTGAATATTTGCTTTAGCTAAATAAATAGGGTGGTATTCGTTTAATTGCGGGTCTTCAATTCGGTTCCATTTTCTATCATTTTTCAATATATTAGTGTAGCTTAGATTAAAAATGGTTTGCTTTGCTTATTTGATCATTATGAGTAGCGGGTAGTTTAATTAATGCTTGTTAAGTGAAATTTTGAATTGTGAATTAAGTATGGATTTGAAAAAGGTTTATTTGATTAATAATTTTGGATTATTTAGATTTGTGGTTTAAATATTTTTAAGGGCAAAATCAAAAAAAAATAGTTAAACTACACATCTAGTAATTAATATCTTTTTAAGATATTTTTGTCAAAATAAGCTAACGTTGTGAGATAACTATCTTTTCTAAGGACGTTAATTCGTTAATAAACCTTAATTCACACTTAATGAACTTTTCACATCACTTGGCAAGCATTTGCATTTTAATAATCTTTTAGATCATTTTAGTATAATTCTCGTAGCTTATTTGTTTAGTATAATTTTAGTATAATTTTTTTAGTATTAAAGAGTAGTTTTTAAAACCGAAAGCCTTAAAAGATAATCAAGCATTATTCTTCGAAAACATAATCGTGATTTTTCAATTCAAAACTCTCGTTGGACTTGGAACTACGGAAAGATTGATTATTGTTTGTCCTCAAGCAATTTTCACATCCTACGGGAATTACTATACTATTACTCGACGAGCACGTTTCGTGCGAATCAGTTTTTGGCGCCGTTGCCGGGGAGGTTTTGTTAAGATCATCACGTTTTTGTTTCGTGGTTGACGCCTTGAAGATCCTTTCTCTTTGAAAGTTATTTTTGTACCTATTAAAAATATAAAAAATAAAAATTATAAAATCAATAAAAATCCAAAAAAAATTCCTTTTATTCTTTTTTTTTTTTTTTTTTTTTTTTTTTTTTTTTTTTTTTTTTTTTTTTTTTTTATTTTTATTTTTTTTTTTTTTTTTTTTTTTTTTTTTTTTTTGTTTTTTTTTTTTTTTTTTTTTTTTTTTTTTTATTTTTTTTTTTTTTTTTTTTTTTTTTTGTTTTTTTTTTTTTTTTTTTTTTTTTTTTTTTTTTTTTTTTTTTTCTCTTATTAAAAACCAAAAAAAAATTTCCTTTTATTTTCTTTATAAAAACCAAAAAATATCTTTCTTATTTCTTTTTCTATATTTTATTCTATATAGTGCATGAGCATACGTTCTTCCGCTAGACGACTTTTATCTCCTATTGAAGATCCAGAAAAGTTAATAAGTCGAAGGAATCGAAGTGAACCGTCACTCCTTTTTCATCTAGAAGAAAACGATATGGCTGGATAAGCTCCACCTCAGGGTCCGATACCCGACCTCCGTCCGATGGAGGATTTACTTCAAGTACCAACCGATGGTGTCGGGGATGCAATCGTTGTACCCCCAATTCTTGCTAATCAATTCGAATTGAAGATCGTTTACTTAATCTAGTAACCGCCATTGCTTTTCATGGTTTTGAAAACGATGATCCTCGTTATCATATTCGAAGATTCACCAAAATAACATAAACAGTTAAACTTAATAATGTTTCGAGTGACGTTGTTAAACTGTTGTTATTCTCGTTTTCTCTTGAGAGAGCAGCCCAGACATAGATTGAAAAAGAACCTCCCAATTCTATCACAACTTGGAATGATCTTGTGTCCAAGTTCGTGAACCGCTTCTTTCCTCCTTCTAAGACTACCAATCTTCGAAATGAAATTACGAGATTTCAACAAAGATTCGGTGAGACATTTACTGAATCCTGGGACCGATTTAAAGATCTTCTTAACAAATGTTCCCATCATGGATTCTCTCCTATAGATCAGATTGATACTTTCTACAATAGTTTAAATCAATCTGAGCAAGAATCTCTTAATCCTGTAGCTGGCGGTAATTTCTTGACTAAGAATACCCAAAAAGGTTTGACTATTATTAAAAACACATCTAAAGTTCAAACATCTAGAAACAAACCTAAGGTTGCTAGTGCTCGTGGGAGCTCGAAGCAAGATGCTCATATTACCTCTCTCACTAAGCAAGTCGAAGCTCTTCTCTCTCTACACCGACTGGTTAATTCTATTCAAAACGATTACGAGACTTGTAGTGGTCCACATGCTTATCATGAGTGTCAAGCCGCTGGTGGCTACACTCAAGAGGACATATATGCTACTACAGGTACATATAATGCGGCTGGTAACTCTTACCAACCCCAAGGTAATCGTAATATGCTTAGCTATCGAGCTTTATTTAATAACTATCTTGGACCACCCGGATTTAATCAAGGAAATACTCAGAATCAGGGAAACAATCAAGGACATAATCAGGGAAATTATCAAAATAATCAAAATAGGAACCAGAATCAGAACCAAAATCGATATAATCAAGGTTCTCAAAACCAAGGTTATAATCAAAACAGGGGTCAGAATTATAATCAAGGAAATAATTACAATCAAAATCAGAGATATAATCATAATCAAGCTCAGCCGAATGTTCCATCCTTGGAAGAAATGATGTTTCAACATATGAGATTAACTAAAGCTAAGATACAACAAATGCAAATTCTCAATAACTAACAAATGCAACAAATGCAAAATCACAATACCCAATAAATACAGCAACTAAAAACCCAAAATACCCAAATGGTATATCTGATGAGTCAAATGCAAAAGGTGCTTCATGAAAGGCCTCAAGGTGCTCTTCCGAGCAACACTGAGCCTAACCTGAGAGAGCAAGTTAATTTTATTATGACAAGGAGTGGATTGAGTACTATTGAACTTTCTATTCCACCCTATGTTCCTCCTACTCTTAGGGTGGAAGTGGAAAAAGAACCGGAGACTTTAATGGACGGGGTGCATATTACAAGCCCAGCAAGTACCGCACATGTCCCACCTCCTTTGACAAAATTCAAATTAAAGCTTTAAAATGAAATCTACTTATTAGAACATGATAACCAGATATTTAACAGCTTTTAACTAGCTTAATTAACATAAACTAACAACTGAATTAAGCTAGAATTAAAGGTCTAAGATTATGCTAACTAGTATTTTTGGTTTTTATAGTTTTTAGACAGAAATTGAGAAAACAAATCACTATAACTAAAAAGCTAAAAAATCAGATGCAAGTTTATGACTAATGAGACTAATAAGCACAATCAAACATAGAAATAAGCACTAAGAAAAACAGATAAGCAAAATAAGCATAGAAGCATATAGACTATTAAGCAAATTTTAAGCAAATCTAAACTATGAATTAAAGAACAAAAGTAATGAAAACTAACCCTTAGCTTCAGCTAAACAGAAGCTTTCACACAATTAAGCTGCTACAAGCTCTCATAGCTTAAAAATAAGCTAGGAGTAAAGTCCTTGAAGATCCTTCCATTTTAGATCTTCCTTCCAAGAATTCACAAGTCCAAAAGCAAAGGTAGTTTACTTCTGATTTTAAAGTTAAGGTATATTAAGATTGGTTAAGCTCAAATCAAGAGCTTATAGACTCTTGATAACTTAATATGAGCTTATTAGCTTATTAAAACAGTTTGGCTGATTGAGAGAGCTTATGAGTTGATAGAAAAGAGAGCTTATAACAAAAATTTAACTAAAATTTCACATTAATAAAAAAAACTGAATTCATTACTTAAAAAGAAATTTTAGAAACTGATTTTTAAATCAAAATTACATTAAGCTTAAAAAAACTACACTAGGCTAAAAACTAGAAAAAGGAAAGACATGTGTGTGTGATGGTGTGGCCTTTTTATAGCCAGCCAAAGAAGGTTCTAGGCCTTGAGTTTGTTAGAGGCGCCCATCAATCTCTGCCATTAGATCAACCAATCATTGGGTCAACATTTTGAGCCGTTAGATCACTAAGTGACCTCACACGGATTGCCAAGCTGGCAATCCGTTTGAGGCTCACTTGTGTTTCTTTTCTGAGTGAAATGAGTGCAAAACCCACATCCATGTGTGCTTTCTTCAGGCTGACGTGTGCTTCATTGTTTGAGTGACTAATGATTGCTCTTGATTTGACTGAATTAACCTTGCCATTGTGTTTAGGAGCTCTTGAATAGACCTCCGTACCCCTCAATTGTAGAAAGCCCTTTGTTTTTACAGCTTGGTGAAATGAAGAAGACGGGTGAATAGTGTTTGGGTTTGGCGCCATTTGTTTTAACTGAAAGAGTAAAAATTCAGTTTGAAGTTTGAGGAAATTGCAAATATGGCCCTTGTCTTTGTTTTTCCCATTTGTAGTGTAAAACAAATCTTTGAAAATGGCATCATAGGTCCTTGTGGTTTATGAAAAGGTTAATGGACTAGTATAATGGGCTTATGGATTGGGCTTTTGGTTTAAATAGTATCCGGGTAAGGTTTTTTAGGGTTTTGAGGCCCAATAAGGGTTTAGGGACTATTTTTGGATTTTTCTGAAAGTTGAGGGACTGAAATGGCAATTTAGAGATTTTGTCTTTTTATGGTTGACTTCTGTTGACCATGGTTTGACTTTCCTTTGACTGCTTGACTGAGGGTTGACTTTTTCATGGCTTTGTTTCCGGCTTTTGTACACTCTTCCGTTCTCGTGTCCGTGCTTGCCCGTTTTTTACGGTTTTCTTGTGATTTTTGATATATCCGTACCTGCACACACAAAACACAAATACAAGCATATTGTTGCCATTTTTGGTCTGTTTTGGGTTTAATTGGGCTATTTTAAGCATAAATGGATATGTGTATTTTACACTTATCAAAATTCCCCAAACTAAACGATTGCGTGTCCTCACGCAATATCACATGCCTTATAACCAAATACCTCGAAACTTCCCCAAACTAAACCTTTGAAAAGTAGCAAAGATTTTTGTTGAGAGAGTTAAGAGATCACAAGTTATAAAACACCCGATTTCCCATTTTCAAAGATTTTTCTCTTTTTATGATTTTTCTTGATAATTAACTACCTAACTACAACTTATTTGTGTTGACATAATGTATTGTTTTCATTACCTCATTGGTAACTTTAAGGATCATAGAATAAAAAGCACAATTAAGTGTCTAAAAGATAACTTCATCATCCCCGATTTTTCACTTTTCCCATGCTAAGCTTAAAAATAAGATCACCGTTAAGTACGAGCTAAGATGCTAAGACTACTTATAATTACAACTTGTGAATTCCTCTTCCCGACATAAATCATATATTTAGGTGTGTGTGTTCAAATTAATTTAAACCATTAAATCCACATATTTAGATAGATCTTCTTCTACTTCTTCCCTACCTCAATTCTTTAAGATAGGGGAAAGCTCTAGAGCGTCATGAGGAACAAATCGAAGAAATTCTAAATCATTTAGGAGAACTCTCTCTCGATCGTATTGAGCATTTAGAAGATAAAGTCGAAGGTCTCGAAATAGGCTGAGAGTAATCATCCAACAAGGCTTTGACATTATGGAAGTTGAATACTCCAACAAGCACGTTCCCCCAAGATTACCAAACTCCAGAGGAAACAAATGGGAAGCAAACATAAGATTTATTTTGCCCGCTTCAAGATTACTGAACTAGGAGATATTATCAATGACATGCAGATTCGTCACCAAGTAGATGTGGAAAATCTCCAAGACCCCATCAACGAACTCAAGAACCGTATGGAATAACCACCATACTGCTTAGATATAAGTGTTAGCTTTTAAACTAGCACGGGTGTGTACGGTATAAATATAAATCACTTGTCAAATCTTGGACTATGTTTAGTACTTAGGCAAGTTGTTCTTATCAACCAGGAATCTCCGTTATTATTCCTTGTTGTTTCATAATTCATCTTATTATCATTCGTCTATTCATCCTAATCATATGGCATCCATTTTCATCTTCATCACTCTCATGCAATGCTTATGCTTGAACTTTAAGCATTTTAAATAAAATAAAGCATTACTCTTTAAAGCATTTTTTTTTTTGTAAAATTCATTTCATACGGACTTGTGATATCATTCTTATTACGTGTTATCTTTTGTTGATAGAATGCCTCCCAAAAGACATCAACATCTGAAGCACTGCCATGACTCAAGCTGCCATTAGGAAATAGTTGCTGACAGTATGTCACTGCGGTTCTAGATGCACAAGCCTGCAACATCTGGAAAATAATAGTAATCCCAATAGGAAACACCTGGGTCTACTGGAACTCTGTAGATATAAACGGGAAACTATAAAGGAGTTCATAATGCTTTTTTTTCTCTTGCCAACCTTTCTACCTTCAATGGTACGGAGGTAAGAAGTTGGCTTATCTTTGGTTTCGAATGAAACGAAATCAGTATTCTTCGTAGTAGATGTTGTGAAGAAAACAAAGTAAAACATTCCTACTGCGTACCCTGGACCTGACGATGCCTTGTCTGGTGGAATGCATATGCCCAACTATGAGAGTAGAGCAGCCAATAAAATCATTGGATGAGTTAAAAAGGCTATCTGACGATACAAGTATTGTCCCGAACAAAAGTAAGAAAATGAAGAAGAACTTTACAACCTAACTGTAAAGGGAAATGATCTTAAACCTTACGTTAGAAGATTCCAAGAATTAACAGTCATATGCCCAAACATGATGCCAAACACCGAGAAACTCTTGGAAGCTTTCATCGGGGGACTACCTCAAAGCAATAAAGGAAATGTTACTGCCTCTAAACCACAAACTCTAAAGGAAGCCATTAACATAGCCCAAAGGCTAATGGATCAAGTAACAAAGCATACTCTAGTGCAAGTATCAAATGACCACAAACGAAAGTTTAACGAAAGAAGAACTTTCAACAACAACAACAATTCCCGCAATAACAACTATCGTAACACCAACACCAACAAGCGCTACAATAATCACCAACCACAACAAAACCGAAGGCAAGAAGCTGTTAGAGCTTATGATTCTACTCCATCTGAAAATAATAGGTATGTCAGAGACCTCCCACTATGTAAGAAATGCAATCTCTATCATACCGGACCTTGTACTGGTACGTGTAATACTTGCAACAAGGTGGGCCATTTAACCAAGAACTGCCGAAACAAAAAGCCAGCTACTGGAAGTAATCAACTACCAGTTACAGTTGTTTGTCATGCATGTAGAGAAAAAGGGCATTATACAAATCAGTGCTAAAAGACCAACATCAATGCCCAAGGAAGAGCCTACCTACTAAGGGATAGAAATGCTCATCAAGACCCGAACGTAGTTACGGGTATGTTTCTTCTAAATCAACATTTAGCTAGAGTATTATTTGATTCTGGAGCTGATAGAAGCTTCATATCCATATCTCTTGCTTTTATGCTAAATATTCCATCTATTACAATAGATACCTTTTATAATCTCGAAATGGCTGGCGGAAACTTAGTAAGCACAAACATCAGTATCAAAGGCTGCACTCTAACTTTGTTAAATCAACCTTTTGAAATCAATATCATGCCAATTAAACTTGGTAGTTTCGACGTTGTCATCGGTATGGACTGGTAGTCCAAGTATCATGCCAAAATCCTCTATGGACGCGGAAAGTTCTTTCAATTCCTCATCAACGGTGTGAAACTCCTGATCATCGAGGTTATCAAGGTAAAAATTAAACTTAAATCTCACTATCCTGTATAAAAAAACCAAAAAGATATATATCCCGAGGTTGTCAAGTTTTCATGATCCAAGTAATGGAAAAGAAATCAGACGAGAAAAGACTAAAAGATATCCCCGTAGTCAAAGAATTTCCAGATATTTTTCCTGAAGATCTATCTGGTCTTCCTCCCGTTCGCCAAGTAGAATTCCAAATCGACTTAATTCCCGGAGTAGCACATGTAGCCCGAACACCTTATAGATTGTCTCCTTCAGAAATGCAGGAGTTATCTAACCAACTTCAAGAACTAACAGACCAAGGTTTTATCCCAACCATGGTACTCTACGCTTAGGGAGTCCTGTCTTATTTGTTTATAAAAAGAAGAAGGATCTTTTTAGAATGTTTATGATTACCAAGGTTGAATAAACTTACCATAAAGAATCATTACCCATTACCCAGGATCGATGACTTATTCGAACAACTTCAAGGTTTAAGCGTTTACTCAAAAATCGACTTAAGATCAGGCTATCATCAACTAAGAGTAAGGGACGAAGATATTCCTAAAACTGCTTTCAGAACAAGATACAAACACTATGAATTTCAAGTCATGCCATTTGGTTTAACTAACGCACCTGCTGTATTCATGGATCTCATGAACCGTGTGTGTAAACCATATTTGGATAAATTCATTTAATTGAGAGTTTATCGATGATATTCTTATGTACTCTCGCAACGAAGAAGAACACGCAAATCATCTGAGAATAATCTTAGAATTACTTTGAACAGAGAAATTGTATGCCAAGTTCTCTAAATGTGATTTATGGATTCGTATTGTGCAATTTCTTGGACATCTCATTGATAATCAAGTTGATAGTCAGGGACTTCATGTTGACCCCGCCAAGATTGAAGCAGTTAAGAATTGGACATCTCCTACTACACCCACAGAAATTCGTTAATTCTTAGGACTCGCCAGTTATTATCGGAGATTTATCAAATATTTTTCAAAGATTGCAAAGTCTTTGACTGAATTAACCCAGAAAAACAAGAAGTATATCTGGGGTAAAGACCAAGAATCGACTTTTCAACTGCTAAAATAGAAGCTTTATGAAGATCCAATCTTAGCATTACCAGAAGGAAACGACGATTTTGTTGTTTATTGTAATGCATCCCATTAAGGTCTGGGAGCGGTGTTAATGCAAAGAGAGAAAGTTATTGCATATGCATCCCGAAAACTCAAACCTCATGAAGAAAACTATACCACTCATGATATTGAATTAGGAGCAGTTATGTTCGCTCTTAAAATTTGGAGACACTACCTATACGGTACAAAGTGTACTGTGTTCACTGATCATAAAATTCTTTAACATATCCTTGATCAGAAAGAGTTGAACATGAGACAACGTCGTTGGTTAGAATTGCTTGCAGATTACGATTGTGAAATTCGCTACCATCCTGGAAAGGAAAATGTTGTAGCAGATGCCTTAAGCCAGAAGGAATGAATCAAACCACTCCTAGTTAGATCATTAGTTATGATCATTCATCCAAACTTACCCTCACAAATTCTTAAAGCTCAAACCAAATCACTCAAAGAAGAAAACATCAAGGCTGAAAACTTATAAGGAATGGATAAAGCATTTGAAATACATCCTGATGGAACTCATTGTATTAAGAACCGAAGCTGGTTACCACTTTTTGGTAATCTAAGAGACTTGATCAAGCATGAGCCCCATAAATCAAAATATTCCATTCACCCGGGTTCTGACAAGATGTATCAGGATCTTAAGAAACTCTATTGGTGGCCTAAAATGAAGGCAATCATCGCTGAATATGTTGGCAAATGTTTAACATGTTCTAGAGTTAAGGCAGAATGTCAGAAGCCATCCAGCTTACTAGTACAACTAAAGATTCCTATGTGGAAATGGGAGAGAATCACAATGGATTTCATCACAAAACTGCCCAAAAGATCAAACAGACATGACACAATCTGGGTCATTATCGATCATCTTACCAAATCTGCACACTTCATCCCTATCCGAGAGACAAATAGTATGGAAACCCTTACAAGGTTATACATCAAAGAAATAGTCTCCTGGCATGGCGTGCCAATATCTATCATTTCAGATCGTGATAGTCATTTCACATCCAGATTCTGGCAATCATTACAAAGTGCTTTGGGTACTCAATTAGACATGAGTACGACATATCATACCGAAACCGATGGACAAAGTGAAAGGACCATTCAAACACTCGAAGATATGCTTCTAACATGTGTTATAGATTTTGGAAAAGGATGGGAAAGACACTTACCATTGGTAGAATTTTCATACAATAACAGTTACCATGCCAATATCAAGGCAGCACCATTTGAGGTACTTTATGGTCTCGGGATTTGAGCTTTCCGAAAAAAATCTTTAATCGGGAGTTGAAAAGCAAGACTTGATCACCAACATTGAAGATTCGGTTCTTATCTTGTAGAATCGTGTAGTTTCTTTGTCTTCTCCTTGTATATTAAGCGATCTCATAATGCTTGACACAAGCTCGCTAATCGGGGTGGATTGATTGGAGCTTTTTGATGATCGCACCGCGGTCTTTAAATATCTGAAGTTGGCATGCTTAAGAGCCCAATATGCTTTTTGTTTTAGGTTCAACTGGTAAGTGACCACGCTTTTCTCAAAACTAAACTTGTACATATGTGCATCCAATTCGAGTTTTGTAAGCGGTCCTAAAAGAAGGCCCATAATTGCATCATCTAGCTGGGTCTGACCATGAGGCTGGCACGTTTTTTTCTCCTGACCCGTCCTCTCTAAAATTCTTTGAGACCTCGTGATTCGTTGACATCAACTTGACCACGCATTCGTTTGCAGGTGGTAAGGAGTCGAAAGACGATGGGTGACACCATATTTTGACATGACTTTAGCAAACTTATCGTTTCAAAAATGGGTTCCACGATCACTTATGATTGCTCTCGGAGCACCGAATCGGGAGAAAAGGGATTTTAAAAAACTTGACAACTACTCGAGCATCGTTGGTGGGGAGCGCTTTTGCTTCAACCCATTTGGATAGATAATCGACGGCTACCAGAATATATTTGTTTCCTCTAGACGACGGAAAAGGTCCCATAAAATCGATACCCCATACATCAAAAATTTCACAAACTTGGATAGCATTTTGAGGCATCTCATCACGTTGAGAGATTTGCCTTGTCGTTGACATGGCAATCACAAGAATTGATCAATTCGTAGGCATCCTTATGAAATCGTAGGCCAAAAATAATCCGCTTCAAATACTTTTTCGCGCTGTGAAGTTGGCAACAGTGATTGCCCCCCCGATGGGTCCTTCATGTAAGCGCCTTGAGGATGTGCTAGAGCTTTATTTTCTATGGCAAATACCACATCTAAGGATTATTTGGGTCTGCACATGTACGAAAGAGATAGGGATCATCCCAAAAGTAATGCTTAAGTCTTGTGAAAAACTTTATCTTTGTTGACTTCCCAATGCCTTTGACTAGAAAATTCCCCCCCGCGTGGTAGTTTGCTATATCGGCGAACCACGGGGTATTTTGGTCATCATGAGAAGTCACCATATTCAATGTTTCAAGAGGAAAAGTCTCGGTAATCTCTTTTGGATCAAAAACATTTTCGTAAGGGTTTTTTAAGACGAGAGAGGTGATGGCTGCATATTTTCAGCTCCCTAGTGTATCAATTCTAACAGAGAAAACGAATTTCTTGAAGAAGTAGAGATCCATCTAAGCAATCTTCATTAGCGTCTTGCTTGTTAAAGAGATATTTCAATGCTGAGTGGTCCGTGTCAACAACACACTATTCATGATATACATATGATCGAAAACTGGAGAATCTCGAATGCGTAAACACCTGCAGCAACTCTTTTTCTTCGTTGTTGTGTTGTTTGTTTCTGCTTCGGTCATTGGTCCTTACTACAAAATGAAATGATCTAAAATGCTTCTCATTCTTTGACCTAAGACCCTCCATTTGCAAGGATTGATAAAGGTTTGGACAGAAAGGCCTATTCCATAATCACTTTGCACGCACATGAATTTTCAAAAGGTTTGTCCCAATTTGAGAGAAATGAGAATTGGAGCTTTCGGTTAACTTCTTTTTCAATGTTGAAGCGAGAAGCAATCTTCTTAAGAAAATGAAATGGAGTGATTCTTCTCAAAGAGATGGGTCATGGGTCGAGAGATTTTGGAAAAAGTCCCTTTGATACATCTCGATAGAATCCAGCAAGCCTAGAAAACTTCTAATTCCTTTAAACGGTCGTGGGTGAAGAGAGCTTAGAAATTACATCAACCTTGGCCTTATCGACTCAATTCCTTTCTAGAGATCTTATGTCCAAAACAACAATGCTTCTTTAACCCAATAATGCTCTTACTCCAATTTAGTGCTAATTTAGTGTCATTAACGACCGTTTGAGCATTTTGCAAAATGGCAAATGACACAGGAAAAGAATCTCCAAAAACTACAAAATCGTCCATAAAAGACTTCTATAGTAATTTTCAATCATGTCGTGAAAAATGGCCATATATCACAACGTTGAAAAGTTCCGGGTGCATTGCACAAACCGAATGGCATACGACGGTACGCGAAAGTTCCGTATGGGCACGTGAAAGTAGTTTTCTCTTGATCTTTAGGAACAAATGGGATTATGAAATAACCGTGAAAAAACCATCTAAAAACAATAAAAATTTGTTGCCGGCAAATCGCTCTAAACATCAGGTCCATGAATGGAAACAGGAAAATGGTCTTTACCAAGTTGCATGCGTTGTAACTTTCGAAAGTCGATGCAAACTCTCCAGACCCGTTACTAATCTTGTAGGCACCAATTCATTTTCTTCGTTCTTGACAACGATCATACCACCTTTTTTAGGAACACAATGGACCGGACTAACCCATGGACTATCCGAGATCGGATAAATCAATCCCGCGTCAAGAAGTTTTTCTACTTCTTTCTTGATGACGTCGTGGATTTTAGGGTTAACCCTCCTTTGTGATGCTGGACTGAAGGTTTGTAATCCATCTTCTAAAAGATTTTTGTGAGATCAAAACCGACTGGTCTATGCCTCGGATAACAGAAAGGTTTCCAAGCAACTGCTTGTTTTTTTTGGTTTTTCAGAACGTTAATATGAGTGAGGTCTTTTCTCTTTGCTCAAATCATTTTGAAATTATAACTGGAAGCTTGTCAATTTCCTCTAAAAAACGCATAATCGAGATGCAGAGGTACTCTTAAAGTTCGACTTCAGTGAATTTCATCTATTTGGTTCAAGTGAAGACATCTTTGGATTGACACCTTAAAGATCTATTAGAATTCCGTGGTTGAGAATCTCCCTTTGTTTGGAGAGGTAAAGGATCATTATTGAGAAGTGCCCACGAGAATGAGAATGTCACCCACGGGATCAAAGTCACGTAGCAAAAAAAAACGGGCGAAAAACTGGTTCATCATCGATTGCTAAAAAAGCAATCGGCTTCCTCAAAAAGTAGATAAATCGCTTTCCATCAAAAGGAAGTGAAGTGTTGGAGATATGTTGGAAACAATTTGGATCAGTAGAACGGAGAAGGATTGTTTAAAGCAACATAATCGTGAAAATCCCAATTACATCTTGTGAATAAATTTCACAGCACATCAAATAGATCAACCTTCTTCAATGAATCGAGGATTTTTGTATGAACTGGAAGGTGCATCACCACTTTAAGGGTTAACGATTGATCATACATTCCTAAGAAGTAATCTCGTATCACTTCCTTCGTAAACATCGATTAAAAGCATGAGCCGTACCTAAAGAAATGGTCGCACTGAGTATCAACGGTACTCGAGGTCGGCATATAAAATCAAGCAACAACAAAATCGACAGAAAGTAAAACTTTCCTACTTTTGACCAAAACATTTTCCGGCTACAAACCGGTTGGTTTGGAAATAGTACGGTTGGCTAATTCCTAATACCATTTTTGGTTTCGGTAAAGGGCCCGGGAGTTGAAGCTTTTTTCCAAAAGGATAAAGGCATAAGATTGCTCAGCTCCTAAATCGGCAAGGGCTTTTAAAGTAAAAAAAAAAAAACTGTCAAACTCTAAAAAATCACATGAATGAGAAATCGACGGGGTCACCTAGCTTTTCTGTAAGCTTTTTAGGACAACCGCACTACAATTTTCATTCAACACGGCATTTTGGTAACTCAATTAACTGTCTTTGTTATTTAACATCTTTTTAAAACATTGACTCAACCTTTTGGCATATGAATGAAGAGCATCCGCAAAACAATCTCAAAATGAAGACTGCGGAAAGATTATCCATATACTTGAAGAAGAATGGTCATCGTTTTTCACGAATCTTTTGTTTGTTGAGTCTCGACGGGTAAGGTAAATTAGGTTTGGCTTTGTTAGCAACGAAAGAGGTTTCTCGATTGGCTTTTTGTCTTTGGTTTGTTTCTTGGATTAAAGAGGAGGTTGGATTGTCCTTCGGAGCACGGTACTCCGTATCCTTTGTCACCCTCACGTTTCCATATCACCACCGGACGGTGTAATCGGAGGTCCATCGAATGAAACACCACTAACCGAGTCATAATTAGCCATGGCTTCAATTTCTTTGATATTGGGGATGGTAATGCATAGGTAAAGTACTAGAACCTTGAAGTTGGTTGGTGTGATAGTTTTGCATGAAACCATAGCACATCTTCTGAAAATCATCTTGTATTCTATTTGAGAATCGTTATAAACTCTTTGAAAATCAATTTGGTTTCCTTTTTGAAATTATCCAACTTCAATGTAAGTTATTCATGATCGCATCATTTGCTATAGCATAACTTTCAAAAACCGTTTAGACACTCCTTGAATTTATGAAACGGTAGGTAAAGCTTGATAACCAAAGGTTGAATTTGTTGGTAGTTGGTAAGGTGGATGGCTAGGTAAACTTGATTTGGTTGTTATTGACGTTTTTTGGTTAAAAACCCTCCACGTTATGGTTGAAATTATAACTTGTTCCTTGGTAACGGTTTTGGTTGTTTTGATATTTTTGGTTGAAATTGAACACCTCGGTGTCTCATTTGACTTGATTCCAAATTGGAAGATTGGTTTCATTGGAGAAAATTGCCAACAAACTGCGGTTTGTTAAAATATGTTGATTTGTCCAGAAAACTGGGGAAATCGTTCCCCACCTCGAGTATTAACGGGACAATGGTTAAAAATGTGATTTCGAATCCACAATGTGACACATACTTCCTCAACCGCTTGACAGGTGCGGGAGTAGTAACAACTAAAGCTTTCATTTATTCACATTATTTTTTCATCTTGGATAGTCAACTTATCCTCAAGATGAAACGGCTATTTGTTGCATATCAAAAAATTATTAGAAAGGTTAAAGAATTAGAAAGAGGAGCATCCGTACTCCTCTGAATCACTACCCCTCTATCTTGAGTAACAACTTATGACTTGCTTTCATAATCTGTCCTTTTTTAACCTTCTTGATGGCATTTTTGTCTAAAAAATTGCCACCGCTGCGGAATCTAAGGCATCTTTTAATCGTTGGAATTTAAGGAATTGTAAAAAGTATCTGAAGTTTGGTGTTGTTTCGAAAAGCCATGGTAGAGGACATTTGACAAGGAGATCCTTAAAACGATCCCAATGCTTCATTGAAGGTTTTCGTATGGTTCTTGGAAAAAAATTGGTGAATTTGTTCGGAGGTAAGTTGTTTTCGATGTGGGAAAAAAAAGAAATGGTTTTTATTAATTTTGAAATAAGGTCGTCCCATGTGAGAATTGATCTAGGAGGGTTTCCCTACCTAACCCATCTCGGGCTTCACCGTCTAGAGAAAAAGGAAAAAGCAAAAGCTTTAAATCGAAGTCTTCAGAACTTCGGGATGTCCTAAAACGTTGAATTGACCTTGTTAAAAAATCAAAGGTGATTGTGGGGGTCTTGTCTACCCTAAACTTATTCACATAACATCTCTGCTCTCACACAAGAACACTATATATATCTCAGTCCCTCCTTCTACCACACACACATACAACCTCGAAATTGATAGCATTAAACGGGTAGGAACAACACTATAACATTGCTTCATACCCCTCGATAGGAAGCTTGTAACATTTGGTGCCCATGGTCGAATGTCGTCCATTGTAACAATGATTTGATCGACAATTGGTTTTCTTCTAAATCAAAATTTTCAACAACAACCGAAAGAGTTTGTTGTTGTTGACGTCTTCGAGATTGCGAACGAGTGCGCATAAAAAGGAAAAACTAAAAATAAAAAACAAAACTTTACACTAATTTAAAAAAAAAAAACAATGAATTTTAACGGTTACACGGAAGAAACTTAAACCAAATAATCAACTACTTCACGGTAGCTCTTGAAAATTGCTTTTCAAGGTGAGCTGTACTTCGTAGAGACACAAATGGCAAGTGTTAAATCTTTAGTTCGATTTGAGGAACCAACAAGTTTTACCTGTAATTAATTATGATAACACCTCCGTTGAGAATGTTATATTTTGGTATTTTTACCAATTAGTGACTTTTATTTCTTTAATTAAAAAGAAAGATTTTTTATATTTTTGATTTTTCTATATTTTTTTTATATCTTTTACTTATACTAAAAAGAAAAGGAAAATATTTTTTTACTTTTTATATTTTATGATTTTTTGAATTATAAAACAAGAATGAAACTTTCGAGGGTGAAAGGATCTTCAAACCAAATCAACAAACACAAAACGAAGGAATCTTAAACACTAGTCCCCGGCAACGGCGCCAAAAACTTGGTGTGTAGTTTTACATACATAATAAAATATACTATAAAATAATATTCCACAAGAGCAATTAAGAAAATTCCCTAAGGAAAATTCACTCTCAAAAATATATATAATATAATATATAATACGTATATTAAACCGGGCAAATATGATCACCCGGGTCGTTTCCCCAACGACTAGTGAAATTGAAACCTCGTTTAAGCTTGGATTCTGATTTGAATGAGCAAATGGATGATTTGATTATCTAAAGCAACAATTAAAATGGACAATTAAAAACAATTAAACTAATACGGGAAACAAATAAAACGTGACAATTAAGCAAGTAAACTAAATTTAACCCCTAAAAATGTAAACTAAAATTCTAAACCTAAGTTAAGGCAAAAGAAAATTTTAGGAAAAAGAAAAACATTTTTTTGATTATTTTTGAATTTAATATGAATTAAAAACTATTTTAATCTAATTAAATCCTAGAAAATAGCAAATTAAGTACTAAAAATTTGGAAAAATGATTTTTAAGCTTAGAAAAGTCTAAAATATTATAAAAGCAAAGAAAACTATTTTTAACTATTTTTATTATTAAAATCCTATTTTTAAAGTTTAAAATAAAAGCTAAAAAATGAAATTTAAGATCTAAAAAGTGTAAAAATTATTTTACTGGATGTAAACCTTAAGCTATTTTTTATAAAACTAAAAACTATTTTTTTGTATTTTTCTGAAACTTTTTTCTATTTTTTTATGATTTTATAAGATTTTAACTTTCGAAAATCTATAAAAAATAAACTATTTGATAAAAAAAATACGAAAAATTCAGGAAAAATCTATAATGCAACGAAGTTTACTAGAAAAATATAAGATCCAACTCAGCTTATCAAATAAGCTGAGAAAAGAGCTTATAAAGCTACGGCTTACTAAACAAATAAGCCCTCAAATGAGCTTATATGGCTACGGCTTATTTATAAGAAGGGAAATGAAAATGTGTATAAGAATTTAATGGAGAGAAACAATGACGGATGAGCTAATGTAGCAAACTGATTAACATGTTGGGACTATAAGTGTGAGGTCATGGGTTCGAGTGTGGGCAACCCCTTTTTGCACTTTTTTTTTATATTTTTGACTTTTATAAAAAAAACTAAATATTAGGACTTAAAGAGGACACAATTCTAAACAACTTTAATAAAGGAAACTTAAGCTGAAAAGTTGTTAACAGAAAGTGGACTTTTGCCCTTGGTTTCAATTAAAAGCTTGTAACAAGCTCATTTTAAGCTCAAAGTGAAAAAGGAAAAGTGTTCTAGAAAGCTTATGAGTGGCTTAATCTAAAAATGAAAAGAAATCTAAGCTAGAAACACTGAAAAACATTTAAATTTGATGATGAAGGTGGCTAATTCAGGAAATGACACAAAAAGCTAAAAATTAAGAAAAGCCAAAATGCTTAAAAGGCCAAAATAGAAACTAAAATTATGAGGACTTATAAATCAACTAACAAACTGCTTATTTAAACAATTAGATCTAACACTATAAGCTAGAATTTAAAACTTAAAAGCTATAATCCTAATACTATTGTTTTTGGTATTTTGGTTTTCTTAGTTGAAATTTGACAGCTAAATAAGCTAGGAAGATAAGCTAGAAAATAAGATTAAAGACTTAATCTATATTAGGCTATAACTGATCTAAATCCTACCCTTACCTTAAAAACTAAAACCTAGGATTACTTATCTAAAAATTGGGCTAAAAGTGACAGTAGGAACTCCTTAGTTCCTACTGATGCACTTTGCACAAGTGCAAAGTTAAAATGCAGGTTACCTAAGGGTAAACTTGCACTTAAACACACTCAAATAGAGTGTTCAGATAAAATGCAAGCAAGATCTAAGCCTTTTTAAGCTTAGATCAAATTTTGCATAAGTGAAATTCAAAGAGAAATTCCCCTGGTGCTGGCACATTCAAAATAAGCTAAACTCTCTAAATTTCCAAATCTAACTTATGAAAACTCATTTCCTATTGTTTTTAACTGAAATCAAAGCTGTCTCAAAAAGTTTGCACAAAAACTTTTGACTTTTGATAGTCAAAGTAGCTTAATCCAAACACCCCTTTACCACTTTGACAGATTTGGTTTAATCTTAAATTGCAAATCTAATTAACAATCACTAACTACCAGATGATTTTTAGCTTAAAACAACCCTAACTAACATGAATTAACAACTAATTAAGCAATAATCTAAGATTTAAACTAATTTCCTACTATTTTTGGTTTTTAAGGTTTTTAAGACAATTATATGAAAGACTATGATTTAAACTAGGAAAATCAAAAACAGATAAACAATTATGATTATTAAGCTAGATAAATCACAAATAAGCACTAATAAGTAAATTAAATAAGCAAATAAGCAGATCTAAGTTTAGAAAGCTATAAAACTAATATTTAAAACAAGAAATTAAAGGAAAACTTACAATGCCTCTAGCTAAACAAGAGGACCAATAATGGCAGCTACAAGCTCCCTAGCTTATTAATAAGCTAGGGTAATAAGTCCATGGGGATCCTTCCTTTATAGATCCCCCTTCCATAAGCTCCAATTCAAATCCAAAGGTAAATAGGTTTTAAACTGATTTTAAGGTAGTTATGGTAAGATTAAGGTTGATTAAGCTCAATCATGAGCTTAGAGACTCATGAGAGCTTATTAGAGCTTATTGGAGTTTTAGCTTAATAACTTGTAGGAAAATGAAAGCTTATGAATATTGAACAAAAAGAGCTTAAAATAGATTAAAAACTACTAAATTCATTAATAGAAAACTTAATTACAATATTTAAAAGGAAATTACAAGATTTAAAGTAAAATTAAGCTAAAAACTAGTCCTAAAAGCTACTTCTGTGTGTGTGAAGAGTGAGGCTCTATTTATAGCCATTTGGTGAAGCTTCCAGACCCTCTTGCCTTGCTCTCCAATCTTTCAATCTCAACCCTTGAATCTTCTAATCATTGCCAAATGATTAATAGCCGTTTGATCAAATTGTGTGCACTCAAGGATTGCCAAGCTGGCATTCCATGATGTGACGTTTGTGTTAGTTTGCTGAGTGTGTTTAGTGCAAAAACCACGCCTATTTGTGCTTTCACCATTGCTGACGTGGTTATGAGCTTGAGCTTGAGCTAATGAATCCCTTGGAAAGATTGATTTGACCATTTCCTTGCACTTATGAGCTCTTTAATTGTCCAAATTGTCCCTTAATTTTGAAAAACCCTTTGTTTTTGACAGCGTGGTGAAATAGAGACGATGGGTGAATAGTAACCATGGCTTCGCGCCTTTTTTAAACTATAAGAGGGTAAAAATGGTTTGAACTTTGGCCTTATGTCATTTTTAGTCCCTTTCTTTTGTTTTCTCATTTCTAGTTATAAAACAGCTTTCGAAAATTGAAAAACTGGTCCTTGTGGTTTATAAAAGGGAAATGGGCTAGGGACTTGGGCTTATGAATGGATTTTTGGGCCAAATGGATCCGAGTGAGGAATTTTAGGGTTTTTCAGGCCCATTAAGGGGTGAGGGGTTATTTTTGGACTTTGGTGAAACTTGAAGGGTGAAAATGGAATGTTTTGGGTCTTGTTGACCATGATTTGACTGGATTTGACTGAGGCTTGACTTTTCTGGCTTCGGCTTCGATTCTTTGGCTTCTTTTTGTACTCTTCTGATTCTCGTGTCCGCTTTTGACTGTATTCTTGTGATTTTTGATATATCCGTACCTGCATTCACAAAACACAAATACAAGCATATTTTTGCCATTTTTGGTCTGTTTTGGGTTTAATTGGGCAATTTTAAGTAATAACGGATATGTGTATTTTACACTTATCAATTACAAAGGATTTCAGATGTTTCATCCTTGGTAGCTAAGAAAAATATCCAACTAAATCTGCTAAAATCACCAGTCACAACCAAGCAGTACCTTTTCTTGTTAATACTTTCTACAGAGACAGGTCCAAACAGAAAATCAACACTACAACTATGTTCCAACAGATTAAAAACGCAGGCCCAATAATACAATTCTAATAAGATTCTTACAAGCCTATTAAACAAACGCAACCCCAAACTAACAAACTAATGTGTCCCTAAATAATTCTAAGCAGATAAAAAAAAAAACTATAACTGGCCCAAGAGTAAACGTTGGCTCAAATAATTCTAATACCCAATACTTAACTTTAGAATAGCTAAATCGAATAAGCCACAGTTCCATTAAGCAATACAATCAACTACTAACTACCAAATAAGCATGAGCAAAAAAGATAACAAAGCCTAACAAAAACGAAACTGAATAAGCTTTAGCAAATCTCGCGAGGCAAATTTACTAATAAGAGCTAGCAAATCCACACGAATCTAATTAAGTTAATCTAAATCCAGTCCACAACATAAGCCACACAAAATGATTTAAGCACTAACAAGAACAAAATCAGAATCTAAAACTCAACTTAACATTCAAACGACTTAAATTGTAACTCAAATAAACAAATAAGCAAACGAAAATTAGATCTCCTTAATATAAGCTCAAGTGAACATGAATAAGATATTTAGAAACTTATCTAAACAGAAAATATGAGCTTCTATAAAAACGAAAAGTGTTTAAAAACTTTTGAAAATGAATCGAATAAACTTGGAGGGCTTGTAGGAATCATTTTCTAAGCCATTAAGAACTTTTAATGATAATAAGCCGCAGAAATAAGCTCGAAAATTCAGCTTAATGAAAAAGCTACATGAAAAGGAAAAGAAAATGAGAGATTAAACATGAAATAAGAAAACCGAGATATATAACGAACTTCGAATCAATTTTAATACATCATCACATTAAGTTTGCGAAATAAGAAAAATACATTAAGTAGAAAATTAGAAATAAGCTAATACAAGACTAAAATAAGCTAAAACCCTAAAGCTAAACTAAGAAAAATAAAAAGACTAACTCCCCTCAAATATGAGGGTGACGAGTAGATTTTATGGAGTGTGAAAAGGGGGTAAAATGTAAAATCTGCCCAATCATTAGGTAATCACTCAGCCAATCATTGGCTCTCATTTAGTATCACACGGATCGTCGAATTTAGAAGAATTGATCCGGACGGTCTTGTGTTGACACGTGGCCTCTTTTATGGCTTAAATCAAATGCATCATATCCCACTCTTGGTTCATTACAGCTTGTAGTGTGAATGCAATTTTGAGAAACACAATTGCCCCGCCACGTGGTGGATTTTAATTTGCCTCATTTCAACATAGTGCTTGGTCACGTGAGAATATTTGATTTAATTTCACATCACATGCTGTGACGTCACTCCCATCTCTATATAAGATTTTTATTATTTTGTTTTGGGCTTCAAATGGGCTAAGATAATAATGGCCTGGCCCGACCTATAAAATAGGTTACAGGCTGGCCTAATAAAATCCGAGGGCACCGTTGGACTCGTTTTCTCGCGCTCTTTCCACTGGTATGCTCGGGGGCATTTCACGACTTCATCTTAGCTTGAGTAATAATTAGACTTGACCAAATTGAGCCCGATAATTTCTGTTTTTGCACCGTTTTCAATGCAAGACATAAAAAAAATACCAAACAAACATATTTGCAATATAATAAAGCATATTTTAGCATTTTTAGTCTAATTAATAGTGTTTTATGGGGTACAAAATACGTGTGTTTTAGCACTCATCATCTTGTCAACCCAAAACCCATACCAAAGTGGGATAACAAACACCCCCTAAATGAAGAAAGACACATGTTTATTGAATGTTTTTTTTACCCGGCCCATTAAAAAGTTCAAAAATCATTTAATTTCGCAAGCACCCATGTTTTACCCATTTATTGGATGTTTTTTTTCCAACTTACAACTTATTCATGTGTGACATAATGTATTGCTTTCATTATTCATTGATAACTTTTAGGATCACGGAACAAAAAGCACAAAAAGTGTCCAAATGGATAAATTCATC
>BQNB010010530.1:55077-83780 GCA_026074375.1 Tanacetum coccineum | reverse complement strand
TATCAACTAAGAGCAACGGGTGCATTAAATTGCAAGTTACTGTCATCTCAACGTCATTTTAGCTTTTTTCTAATTCACTTGCACGATGCACCTAACTAACACACCCAAAAACATTATCCTCATTAACTTGCACTTAACTTACACTTTTGAGACCCATTATTTAAAACAACTAATATTTCATTAATGTGAATAAAATTAAAAATTACAATAACAAAAAACATACGAAATTTTTAAAAAATAAGAAAAAAATTACGATAACTAAAACTACAATACGATAATTAAAACTACAGTACGATAATAAAAACTACGTCGACGACTGCGAACGTCTATATTTTGCCCGGATTTGTTCTTTGCATCTTCTTCTGACAACCCATCGGTTTTTGTTGCTTATTTTCTCTTGAGCCAATTTCCAATTGAGTCTAAACTCGGTCGTCATCGAATCTGCAAACACTTGCGTGTTACTCCCCGAGGTGCCCGACGTGCTTTCGGATTTCGTTTTTTTTGCTGCACGTGCTCCCGGGGGATGTGGTCTCTAGTCTTCGCCGAATAGCTCAGTGTGTCCTCCTTCGACGGGAGCTGAAGGAACCGCTTCGGGCGCAAAAAAACTCTAACTTTTGGTATCTTCTGACATTTGGATCCTCATATACCACAATGAAACATGTAATTTGGATCCTCATATACCACAATGAAACATGTAGCTACTAGCTAGTAGTTCCTCCTTTTCGCCCGTCTAACGGTGAATTTTTTTGTCGAGGGTGCTTGTTGAGGTGGATGAGGTTGCTACTTTTGCGGGTTTTCTTTTCTCGGTTGGTGGTTCGGCTTGAGGTGGTGGTTAGGTTTGTTGTTGTGATGGTGGTGGAATTGGTGGTTGTACATTTTGGTGATATTGTGATGGGTTTTGTTGATGTTGTTGAAATCGATGTTGAAGTAGTTGTTGTTCGTATTGTTGTTGAAGAAATTATTCTTGTGTCATATTTGGCATATTATATTGGGTACCAATTAGAGCAAAAGGGAAGGTTATAAATAGAGATTAAGGATTTATTAGTTAAAAATATATATATCCCTAAATCTCTCTTTCTTTCTCTTTGTGTGCTTGATCGACCGAAACCCATATATAGGGGTGTTTCGGTTTTGCTTTGTTCGACGGCAAGGAAACAAGAAACATAGTTTCTTGTGTTGATTTGATTCAAGGTTTTCCAAAGGAGATTGTTTAACACTATTAGTACTAGCATACTCTATTGCTAAGAACGTATTGTGTACAAATCCGTAGAGAGATCATACTTTGAACTTTATTGTTTCTTGATTGAAGAATTGTTAAAAGGTACACGTTTTCTTTTACTTTCTTGTTATGTTAATTATATGACTATATGAAGATCATACGTGTTTATATTCCGCTGCGTACTCGTATTTATTAATAGTTAATATGGTCTTTATGTCTACTAATTCCAACAGGGATATTGTGAGGACGAGATTGAATGTTGAGATGAAGGTGTTGCAGGATTTGAAGACGATGACGAGTTTGGAGGCATCCCGAGGATAAAATTAAACCAAATATCATTTGGGTTATTAGATATTGTTGCTATATGAATGGGAAAATAAAATTTGTGTATATTAAAAAATGTTAGATAAAGAGGTTTATATAGATAAAGTGGAATTGAAAACAAAATTAAAAATCTAGCCGTTATGTTTCAAACGGTCGTTTTTCTTAAGAAAAAAAGAAAGAAACCAACACCCCGTTGGTTTATCAACGAAACACCTAACGTAACCCATCTAACGAGCCAAGTGGTGCAGTAACGCGAACCCAACGAAGCTCCACGTAGGTGGCGTTACTGCACCTGGTGCTCGAAGTGAGAAAAACAGAAGATTAATTGCTTTAAGGTTTACCACATAAAAAAGTAGTTTGTATGACACTTGAGTTTTATCTAGTGTCGTTCTAAAAACATACTATGTTTTTAAGATGAACCTTCTTTTATCTACTTTTCTTTAGTTTGGGAATTGGGATGCAAACGGTTTTGGTTTACGGTTGTTCAGTTCAATTCAGTTAACTTTTGGTTTGAAATTTTTTTTGTACGGAACTCAAAAGGGACTGCAATGAGCTCATTTACATTTAGAAGGCTTGACCTCGAGCTCGCTTCAAGCATTATTTTTGCAGCTCGAGCTTGGCTTGCGATATACACTACAAACTCGCGCTCGACTCATCTTTTATTATGAGTTTGTGTGAAGTAAAAGTTCAGACTTAAACTCGGCTTGTTAAGCAAAGTCTTGTTAGGCATGCTAGTATATGTGGCTCGTTTAAATATTTTAAGCTTGTTTATAAACACACATACAAAAGTACATATACATGCTTATATAATTCTATGCTTGTTTAGATTTGCGAGCCTAATCAAGCCATAAGTGTAAATCTTGAACTTGAGCTTATGTGTTAAATGAGCCTCAAACGAAACTCAAACTTGTTTCAGGCTTTCACCAATTGGATTCGAATAACTGACGGATGATTTGACATTGCAGCTTTAATCAAAACCAAATATATTAGCTGTTTCTTAAACCGAGTGTAATGGTAATCAACAACTATTGTAATATATACCAAAAACATGCTTAAACATTATTGTACATTATGCATCAAAAACTTGTATTTTAGGTAAATATGATATTATGCAAGTTTTAGTAGGTATATATGAAATTCCCCCAATTATTTTATTAGTTTTTCTTAATCCGTTTCATTATTTTTTTAGTTACGGTTGGACTGTTTTGGTTTGGACTTTATGTTTGATTATTTTAGGTTTTGCTTATTAGTAGTTGTTTGGGTTTAATGGTTTGTAAGTATCGAAAGACGAATAGGCCTTGGTATTGATATTAGTATTTGTATAGAATTTTGATTGGTAATTGATTTTGTATTGGTGATGGTGATGTTATAATCTTAACTAATTTGACTATGTCTTGAGTAGTGTATGATCGATATACCTTAGTATAATAAGCCTTTAGCCTGTAAAGGATGTTACTTTCTTGAATAAATTCAAGTCGATAACAATGAAACACTGATGTAATACAATTAACTATGCGGAAACTAGTTAACAGTATCAAGAAGAACACACTTTGATTTAACAAACGATTTGTATTATCACACGTTGAATCTGCCTAAGATTGCAGATCCCTAATACAATACTTATCTCTAATACTTCTAACTAAAACTTTTTGTTGTTGTTTCTGTTGTATTCTGTGTGTCGTTCTAATGCCTTCCTAGAGATCCTTTTATAAACATAAGGATAACTCTAGTAGGTGTACAGTCCTTGTATGACACAAATACTAATTAATACTAATCACTAATTTAACTGTTACATGATAACTACTACTGTAACCGTTAATCTTTCAAAGTTCCTTTAACAACGGCAGTACGTTGACTTTTCCATACTAAGAAGGCAGTACTTTGATCTTCAACTTAGCAGTACTTTGACCTTTTGACTTGTATTTCCCAACAATCCTCCCCTAACTTGAATTCTACTTGCTTGACTTCAAGTTTCTTGATGGTTGGACATCTTTCTTCAGCATCAATACAAGTCTTCAATATAATCCGCTAAGCAGTATCTTGTATACAATCTGTTTGAGTATCTTGAAATGAAACCTCTCATCTTGAACATAAACATTTCTTCAAAAAGTCTTTGTCTTTGCATCAAACAGATTGTTCTTCCATCAGCTGCAGGTCTTCTCAGCAACATAAATGGTTTTTATGAGCCTTTACCAAGTAGCCATTCACTCTTGGGCTAGTCAGTTCTTTGGTACCTAGAAAAGGTAATAATCCATGGTGAACTGAAAACCACTTCAACACTCAGAACATGAATCATAGTGTGTTGAATACTATATGACTTTTGGTAAGTCATTACAACCATGAACGGATTTGATAAGTCTTTACCTGTAGCCGTTTGCTCAGGACTAGCCAACTCTCAGTAATAAAACATTGGTGAGTTGAGGACCATATAGTTTTGAGCAAACTATTAAAGCTATCAACGGATTTGAGTTCTCTTTACCAAAAGCCGTTTGCTTTGGAGTAGCCAATACTTCAGTGCAATACCATGGTGTATTGATCACCATACAATTTTTGGTAAATTGGCAACCATCAACAGATTTGAGATGTCTTTACCAAAACTGTTTGATTTGGACTAGTCAATTCTTATGTTTGTAAGACATGGTGAATTGATTACCATTTGCTGTGTGGTGGTTAACCAACACTCAATCCCTTAAAACAGTTTTATCTTCAAACATTTTTGCCTTAAACCTTGTTGCATACTCAAAACTTCAAATTATTTCAAAAACAACTTTTTAACTAGCAGTACTTTCAACAAAGTACTGTTTGTTTTAAACTAGCAGTACTTTGAATAAGGTACTGCTTGTTCACAGTTAAATCTTTTTATCAAAACAAGATATGTTATTTACAAAGAAAATTTTGATAAATCATACCAGTTGTTTAAGAATCATCACCATCTTCAGTCGTCCATAGAATAAACAAATGTATCAAAGTGATAGCAATGTCACTCTCTTCTTCAACTTCCATACCATGATCTAGCATCCTGATCATTAGCTCTCTTGATAGAGGATATCTTCTTTCCGTGAGCATATGAATCATCGTACCATCCTCTAACTCCAATGTATGCACTCCCGAAGATTCATTAAGTCTCCATCTTACAATCTCCCAATCTTCTTGATTCTTCCAAAAGTCATCATTGCTTGTTGCAGACGTCTCCCAAATGGTTGTAAGATCACCCAAAAGTATCAATCCTAACCCGGTTGGTGGAATATGCTTATAATAATCTTGTACAACCAGATATAGATGATGTAGATCCTGTCTATCCAAAATGTGCAGTATCTCCCATAAAGTGTCGAAAGCTCTGAAATGAGTATTCGCTCTATAAATCATGAGATACTCTCCATCGGGTGAGAGATTAATGCCCTTGGAAGTCTGAAATCATCGAGACTGCTTCAATGACCTCTATCTTGTGCACTCTTCTCAAAGTCTACAATCCTAAGATAGTTTCTGAGCTCATCAATAGTCTCTGTCCTCAATTTGAGCTTCTTTGATGGCTGTTCTTCTGTGACTGTAACTTTTCTCTTCCTTAAGAGTCTCTTTGCATCTCTCTCTTGTAACATCTGCTTTTCCTTTTCTGAGTCCATTGGAATAAACTCCTTGAATGAATCTTTGATGGATTCTTGAACTTTGTCATACAGTTTCTTCATTGTGATACTTTAATTTTTTGCAATTCTTGTATCCTTGACCCTTTAAGAAACTCATCATTTGTTATCCTTCTTGTACGAATATTATGTAGGTTTCGACCAGTATAGTCAATTGGTTTCTTCAACAACTTCCAACCTTTTTCTCTCCACTTCTGCATCATTCTGCGTGAATCTTTTTAGCAAACTTTCCTCATCATTTTTAGTCTCCAAAGCTCGATTTTGTTAAGAGTTAACTTCTCTTTTGGGTTCTTCGAACCAAATATCCCTATTGCCTTTTTTTCTTTGGATCAGTAACTTTGAGTCGGCCGTTGAGGTAATTGCATGCAAGGGTCCAGGAATCTTACGCCTCTTGGTCTATTTAGAATGATATCAGCAAGAAATCTCATCATCTTTGAAACTGTTTCTTTAGGCTCTTCTTCTTGAGTTTGATGAATTGGACTTGAAGGACCTGCTTCATCTTCAAAATTTAAAGTCCTTGGAGTAACAGCACTTTGTCTAGCAGTACTTTGAAACTCTTCCAAATCCAACTCTTCAGTATCCCCACTTTTTACATCAGAAGCATCCTTTTCTTCTTCAATATTGACCTGTTCTGTTTCATCACTCTTTCTTTCTAATGCTTCTGTTTCATCACACTTTTCTGTCACGTCAGGAGTAGCAGTAGCATCAAAACCTTTCATCATCTTGATCATGATGCTCTTCAGACAAATTACCTTCATCATTATTCCTCCCCAGTTTGACTGAAGACACCTTCTTCCTTTGCTTCTTTCTTCGTCTCTTTTGCTTCTTAAGGTTCTGACTTTCTACCCAAAAAGCGTGATGTTTGACCACTGGCTCTACCACTTTTGACAGTTTCTTGAGTTTGGCCTTGAGCTTGCGAATCTGTTTGGCTTGAGAAAGGGTTTGCTTCTTGAGTCTCCTAACTTCCCTGTTTAAAGCATATAGATCCAAAAGTCCCTCATCTCCTCCAGATGTTTGAGACGCATCTGTGGGAGGTAAACATCTGGGAGATTTTAAATATTGAAGCACACCGTGAGTTTCAGCCGTACCTTGGAAGTCAGCAGTACCTTGTACTTCAGCAGTACCTTGTACTTCAGCAGTCCCTTTGGGAAGTTATCAGTACCTTGAACTTTAGCAGTACCTTGTGAAATACTAGCTTGAGCAGCACTTTGATCAGGGGTACCTTGAGCATCCCTTGGAGAACTTGCAGCCCTAGAATGAGGACTAGTACTATGTGCTTCCTCTGCTGCTAAGCTGTTACGATCTCTAACATAGGTGGAGTCAAAGGTGTAATCCGAACATGAGAACCTAGGACTAATTGCCTTTCATCATAAAGTAAAGACCTTAGAGGGAAGAGTAACTGATGGTAGAGGAAATTTTGAAGGTAAGGTTACTCCCCCACTAATAGCTTGTTCAACAAACATTGAATAAAAATCTAGGATACATGAGCAAAAGGTTTTACATTTGAAATATGTCCTAGCTTTCCATCGATATCACAAAGAAAAGTTGAAAACTTTTGGTTGTTGCTAATCCTACTAGGTGCTAGGTCCTATGTAGTCCTAAAAGTTCCCATGATGTACTCTTAGGACTTAGACATTGAAGTAAAAACATGAAATAAATACTTCCACTGAGGGCTAAACAGAGGTTTAGAAAAAGTAAGCTGTGCCAAATTACCCTCGTAGCCTATGTCTCTGAGCGAGTCCCAAATAACTTGCTTTGGAAAACAATCAACACCGTTAGCATTGTCGAATAGTAGATCAGCCCTAATGGTTTCCTCGGAAATCAAAACCCTTTTTCCAGCTACCATTGCACGAATGTGAGGCACCTCATTGTCTTAGAGAAGCTGTAGCCCAAAATTGTTGAAGCCACGGACCAATTAGATCAGGATCAACTAACAAAGAATAGTTAATTGAGCATCCATTGAGATAATTAACGATTTGATGAAAATCAGCATTATGCTCAGTCTTCTCCACACAAGCAATCATGTTATGTTTGTTACAGGTGCGAATATTGGCCATTTGATAAGAAAATTGATGTGCGGCGGAGGTTGTATTTAAAAAAGTTGTAAATAAAAAGAAATGAAATGAGAGAAAAATGCAATTCAGTTAAGCATTTATAGGTTGCGTCGGCTAACAAAGAAAGTTACCGTTGTAAATACGTTTTTATCTCAAAAACGTACGTTTGACCGTTGACCGAACGTTAGAACAGTACTTAGTTGTCTAAGCAGTACTTTCTAAGACGAGCAGTACTTTGAGTTGGCTAAGCAGTACTTTCAACCTAAAAAGCGTTCCAACTCAAATTTGTCAATCACAACCCTGTAATTTTTCAAAATATCTCTTCAAATCATTAAAACTTTAAACAACCATTCATAACCTCCCCGTAAGCGTAACAATAGTGCTTCCAAAGATTCTTTTTAACCAGAACAGTACATCACTTGAATACCAGTACTTTACATGTAGTCCTCCCCTCAAACGTAGCTATGGGTTCATCATACCAATGGTTACTACCAAAAAGTTAAATCTTGCCAAGTCAAAGCCTTTGGTGAGTATAATCTGTACATTGTCTTCAGTATGTACTTGTCCACATTAATGTGCCTTGCTCATAACCTAATCTCGAATAAAGTGATGTCGAATCTAAATTGCTTAGTCTTTGAGTGAAAAAAGGATTCTTTCACAATGCATATGGTACTCTCATTGGCTATATGGATTTAAGTGGTTCATGAAGTTAAAATCCATAATCTTAGCAGTTGATTTTGCATCCAATAGTTCCGAGCAAACAATTGCAGCTAGCTCATATTCTGCCTCTGTAGATGATATAGCCTCAATTGGTTTGTTTCTTGCTTGCAATGAGACAGTCTTCTTCCAAGATATTGACAATTATATGATGTTGATCGTCTTATCATGATTGTTCCCCCAGCATAGTCACTGTCTGAAAAAGATTCTAAATGAAAAGGAGAATCCTTAGGATACCATAAACCCATATTTTGTTATGTTTGAGGTATCTAAAGTTCATTTTTACAGCAGTATGTGAGAAACCTTTGGAGTGACTTGAAACCTTGCACACAGACAAAACAAACAAACATTATGTATGTCTTGAAGCAGTTAATACTTGAGACATCAATCATGACCTATAAAGTTCGGAACATCAAACATTCTTCACCCTTTATTCATCTTTTCCTAAAGATTTATGAGCTTCATTGGGGTAGATGATGGCTTATTGGTTCTAAGTCAAAATTTGTTGGAGCATGTCTTTTACATTATTTGTTCTAGACTCTAGAAAAATCACCAGCTAAGTAGTTTGCTTGACTTGAAAGGTCCCATAAAGAAAGTGGGTTCCCCATGGAACGCATCTTGAATTCCTTTGTGCATAAGATCTTTCAAAAATCCTTCACCATTGAAGATTTGGTTGATCAAAAATGATATTCTTCAACATAAACCTGTACCAACATGATATCTTCTTCTATCCTTTCTTAATGAAAACAGAGTTTTATCAATAGCCCACTATGCCTATATCTATGTTTCAAAAAGAAAAGTGGTGATGGTCTTTCATACCATTGCTCTTGGGCTGTGTAAGCCATAAAGTGCATTTGACTACTCTGTATACTTTGTTTGGATGAGCAGGCTCTTCAAATCCTGGAGTCTGTTTGACGTACACCTCTTATGTGATGGGCCATATAAAGATGAACTTTTGACCATTCCATCTGATAGACTGTAAGACCATGAAAAGTTGCAAATTGCCATTTAGGAGTCGGATTGACTTTCTTTATTGCACTTGTGCATAAAACTATCATCTTTATCCTCTCCTTGCACTCTGGTTTGTACCTTGTACAATAGTCGTGCTTTGTTCTTGTTCATAGTACCCGTTCTTCCTCTTGTTTATAAAAATAACCATTTAGTTCCAATTCACTCTCATTGCCCATCTGGTTAGTATCATAATAACCATTAACATTTTGTTGTTTGTATTGAAGCAGTTCTTCTTGCTTCGCATTCAATCCCATAACTTTCATCTGCTAATGCTCTGTGAGACTTTCTTGGTTCTTTGAGGATAAGAAAAAGCAAACAAGCATGTCTGCTGATCTTTATGGTTAGTTCTGTTTTGCTTGTATATAAAAGACAGCAATGCTTGATGTTGGTCAGAAGTACTTTCTTTAAGCTTTCTTCTTGTGAGAACCCCAGCAGTACTTTTACCAATAATCTGACTCTGAGGATGATTCTTATGAATTCGAAGTGTAGGAGTAGAGGTGACATCAATGGTGTGATCCATGTTGTTGTTGTTAATCAGGCTTCTTCCATCTTACATCATTGTCATGTCTTTTCATCATCAAAGTAGTTGTAGAGAAAAATCACCATTCTTTTGGAACATCATCATCAGAATCTGTAGGTGTATTACCAGTACTTTGAGAAGGTGTGTTAGCAGTACTTAGAGTGAAAGTACTGTTGACACTATCTTTGTCCTTTTCAAGTGCTATTCTCTCTTTTCTTTTTTCAAAGCTTCCTTTGGGCCTTTCATTATGAACTTTAGCAATAGATTCTTGATGCATCAAACTCACAAGCTCATCATGTAGAGCTTGTTCTTCAGAGGACAATGGAACTTCTTTGTCAGCAGTACATTCCTCTGAATTGCTTATCGGAACTTGAATTAATGTTTGCGACCTATGTATATGAACAATAAAACTGACTGTGTATCTAAATCTTCAACATCATTATAAGTTGTTTCTTGTCCTCCTGAATCAGCATAGTTTTCTTTCCTTACAGGAATGTAATTCATTGAAGGAGTAAGAAGTTCAAGATCAAACATCCAATCAGGACCTTTGCCTTTTTGATTCTCCTGATTCTCAGTAAGTTCTCATGAAGACTGTCTAGTAACTTCTTCTTGTTACCCTGTTGTAGACTCTAAAACCTTTGCTGATAGTAGAGTTTTTTATTCCCAACAGATGACCTTCATCTGACTTGCCATCAAACTACCAATGAGCTAGGGTATTAAGTTATAGTCAGTAAGGACATCAATGGTCTCATGAAACTGATGTTAGGAGTTCTTCCCATCAAAAATTTCATAAGGAGTCTTCATCTGTGGTTTAGTCTCCAATAATCGATTAGCAATATACATGCAGATTGAATGCTTCAGCCCAAAATTGAATAGGTATAAGAGAGTCTGCTCATCATAGTTCTAAGCGCTTCAAAGGGAGTACTATTCTTTTCTTTTGCGACTCCATTTTGGCTGTGGAGTCCTTGCCAATTACTATATTCTCTCTTGATTCCTTTCTTGGCACAAAACTCATTCATTAATTGATTCTTGAACTCTGTTCCATGGTCACACCTGATGGTCTTCACTTTATGTCTTAGCTTGTTTTCTAACCCCACAATCAAATCATGAAGCATATCATATGTCTCATTCCTTGTAGCCAAGAAAAACATCCCACTGATATTTTCTACTGTCATCACAGTAACCACAAGCAGTACTTTTTCTATTTACACTCTCTACTGAAAAGGTCCCAAATAAATCTATGGAGCAATTCTAAAAGGTTCTATGACTAGTTCTTTCTTCAATCTTATTGTAAGAAGCCCTGTGCTGTTTACCCTTTTACATGCCAGACATGTATGATCAACTTGAATGTCTTGGATAGTAAACCTCTAACCAGATTGCCTTGAACCAATTTGTTAATATTCTTGAAGTTTACATGCCCCAATCTTCTGTGCCATAAGACAGCTTCATCCTTTGTTGCCTTTGCAACCAAACAAGTTACTCCTCCAGATAGGATGTTAATTTTTTAGATCCAGATCTGTATTCATCATATCTTTCTAGGAGCTCTAAGTATCACAAGTTCATTCATCAACATAACTTAAAACTTTAGAGATAAGATAAGACAATCCTTATCTGTGGAAGAGAACATTATGCTTCTTATCACAGATTTGAGAAACAGATAGAAGATTGAACTTAAGCTCCTCCACATAGCTGACTTTCTCAAAGTCTATGCAAGATGTCTTGATGGTTCCTTTTCTCGTGATTCTTCCTCCTTTAGGATCATTCCCAAAAGCCACATAACCACCTTTGAATTCTTTAAAATCAGGACAGCTTGTCTTGTCTTCCGGTCATACTTCCAGAGCAACCATATCAATTATAGGGCTAATCTTTGAGATTCTTCTTCTGGATTGCCTCTGTACAAACAATTTAAAGAATTAAGTACTCGTTTAGGGACCCAAGTCATAACTGACTTGGGATTACCCCTATGGAGTTACATACTCAAATTGCTTGAGTGTGTAAGATCCATTATCCTTTTTACAGTATCTAGATAAGCTCCTTTTGGTCTCCATGTTTGATTTTTCATGGCACATCCTTTGACACTTACAATGTATTGGAAGTACTGTTTGTGATCATACAGTACTTCTTTTTAAACAGATAGATTTCATAATTTTCTTGGGTCTTTGTGGTCTGTGAGGAGTCCTTGTGATAGAAGACCTTGTTGATGGTGAAAAACTTGAGGTTCTAGGTCTTATATTATCCATCCTTGGATAATAAGGTCTACCAGTACTTTGTGAAAGTACTGCGTGTGGTACTCTTGGTCTAGCAGTACCTTGATAAAACACATTAGCAGTACTTTTTGAAGGTACTGTTCGTGTCATTTTTGGTCTGCTTAGTACTTTCTACCTTCCTTGTAAGTACTGCTGATTGGGATATAAAAGACCTTCTTCTTGGTGAGGGTACTAGAGTTTCATGAGAAGTTAACTCACTGGTTTCACCCTATGATGTTTGTTCCAGACTGGTCTGTATCCCTTGAACCCTGCGTTCATTAGGTTTATGGGTTTGGGTTTGTTTGAAGGTTGCGTTCGTGTTGGTCACAGACTTTTGATTTAGGTGATCAGGACTGTAACATACAAAACATGTTTTACCCCTTTTGTGCCCAAGTCCCTTTTTCCTAGATCCTTGACCAACACTGGTTTGACTGTTAGGAGACCTGTTTTCAAAAGATGTTTCACTATTTTCTGAGTTCACAACAGTTTTCTTTTGAATTTCTAAAAAGTTTAAATCGTTTTCATCATCACTATCTACCAATCTTCTGTTAATAATGACTTTATTTCTATTAATTTCTGGTTGACTAGACTTTGTTTTCTCTTGATTAATGACCTTATTCCTATAGATAGTTCATGTATCCCTATAAAGAGACTTAGCCTAGGTGGTATGACAGTACCTGTAGGTGGAGGTACTGCATGGAATCCTTTTACCTTTTGAAGTTTGATTACCAAATAATTCTGTCGAATTTGTTATTTCCCAGATGATATTGGTCCTATACACACTTCTATAGATTCAGTCCCAAATTCCTATAAATGATTGTAGACAAATATCTTTGTTTGTTTAGGACTTCATTTTGAAGTACAGAAGCATTTGTCTATTTTTCAAGTTTTACCTTGAAATCATCTCTCTCTTTTAAGACTTGATCTAGTTCCTTTTGTTTTTCTTTTAGTTTCAAATCTCTCATCTTTAAGTCATATTCCATCTGTTCATACTTATCACCCCATGCATATTTATTCTTTTCATGTGTTTTAAAGTATACTTTAATGACTTAAGCTTATGTTGATATTCCTAGAATTTCAACCCTAGCCTTTTGAAAATTGTCTCTTTCAGTTTGATAGTTTTCAAGCAACTTTTTATAAGATTTACTACATTTGGAACAGTAAGGTACCTCTGAGTTTGTAGCCATCAAGGCTAAAGACACTGGTGTATCATCAGCTTTGTTGCTCCAGTCAAAATCTCAAGTCCATCTCCCCTTGTCCAAAGTGCACATATCTGCGTCAATCTCCAAGCTTTCAACATTCTTCTTCAAGTTCAGTCAGTGCCATCATAGCAAATGTCACTGGTTCATCATCAAATTCCTTGGTCCAGTCAACTTCTTCATTGTTGTTTGTTGCCACCAAGGCTTTTGAGTTTGAATCTTCAATAGCCACAATCTTCTTTTCATTACGACCATTTGCTCTGTTTTCCTGATATTTAGCAATTGCACTACCTAGCTAAATGGAACAACTTTTGACAATTTAAGCATTCAATCTTTTTTGAATCTTATAAGGTAATTCCCATTTCTTTGGCTTGAGGTCAATGGGTCTTCCTGTTTTCCTCATAACTTCCTTATCCTTACAGTTATCACAGCCACCTGCCATCGAATGTCAATTTCTTTCTTGCATCATCATCATTTGCAGCAGGTCTTTCATCATCATGAGTTGTAGGCATAGATGTTGTTGAGCAAGAAGGAGCATATGTTTTATCTGAGAGAGTGGGAAAGCACAAGTTGGAGCAGTTTCACCTTGCTTGAGGGAGCCTGAAAGAATTATCCCTTTTGGGGTTATTTGCTTGGGTCAGCTGTTACTTTGTTTCAATAGTAATGCCTTTGATTCAGTGGACAGTAAAAAAGCAATATTTTGTGAGATTTAAATTGAAACTCCTTCAATTCATGCTCATATACCTTCATAGTGTTGTAGAGATCATCAAACTCCAATTATCCAAGCCAGTGTCCCCGAATATTGTAGCAATACTTGCCAACAGATGGTAAACTTCTTAGAAACTTCAAATTCGCATCTTCATTGGACACTTTAGCATCATATAATTCAAGCATACTAAGAATGTTCTGAAACCTTTCGTATGCTGAATCTAGCTCTTCTGTTCGATAGTAAACGTTCGAATTGTGTTTAAAAGATTCTTTTGCATCTTCTTTGATGCTTCATTTCCTCTAAATCTTGCTTTTATGGCTGACCATAAGGTTTTTGCATCTGTGGCATCATGAAAACTAAGAAGATGTCTATCAGGTATTGCAGAAAGCAATATGTTAAGAGCTTTCTCATTGTTTCTTCTTGCGTTAGCAGCAAGTGAAGTTTTTGGTGCTGATGAGGATGCAGGATCAGTTGTGGCTTGGTCTCCATTGGTGATTATATCCCATAGTATATGATCAGTGATGGCAATATACTGTCGCATCTTCATGGACCTCGGTTAATTCACCCTTCTTGATCATTGATTCCTTGTGTAGTACTGTTGAGTGTTGGGAGGGATAGGATCAGCTTCAGACATCTTTTGGAGTTTGAAAGATTTCGAATGATTAAAGTTCTTCTAGATCAGAGTCTCTACACAGGCTCTGATACCACTTGTTGGATCGATATACCTAGTTATAATAAGCCTTTAGCCTGTAAAGGATGTTACTTCTTGAATAAATCCAAGTTCAATTAAACAATGAAACAACTGATGTATACAATTAACTATGCGAGAAACTAGTTAACAGTAATCATGAAGAACAAAAATGATTACAGACGTTTTGTATTAATCACACGTTGAATTATGCCTAAGTTTGCAGATCCTCTTATACAATACTTATCTCTTATACTTCAACTAATGCTTTTTGTTGTTGTTTTCATGTCGCGTGGTTAACAGATGTGATGTGTGTTCATTCTAATGCCCTTCTAGTGATCCTTCTTTTATAAACATAAGGATAACTCTAGTAGGTGTACAGTCCTTGTATGACACAAATACTAATTAATACTAATCACTAATGTAACTGTTACATGATAACTACTAATGTAACTGTTTAATCCTTTAAAGTTCCTATATTAAAGACAGTACTTTGACTTTTCCTTACTAAGCAGGCAGTACTTTGACCTTTTAACTTAGCAGTACTTTGACCTTTTAACTTAGCAGTACTTTGACCTTTTGACTTGTATTTCCCAACAAATACAATAACAAACTTATCTAAATACGGTTTACAAACTCGGTTCATCAAATCCATAAAGACTGCTGGTGCATTGGTTAACCCAAAAGGCATAACTGTAAACTTAAAATGTCCGTATCTCGTTCGAAATGCGGTCTTTGGAATATCATCCTCATGTACTCGGAGCTGGTGATAACCCGACCTAAGATCTATCTTGGAGAAATAACGTGATCCTCGCAGTTGATCAAATAAATCATCAATTCTAGGGAAAGGATAGCGGTTCTTAACAGTTAACTTATTCAATTCTCTATAATCAATGCGCATGCGAAAAGGAGCATCTTCCTTCATTACCATAATAACACAGGTGCTCCCCATGGAGAGTGAGTCGGTCGTATGAAAGCCCTGTCTTGCAACTCTTGAAGCTGCCCAGACAATTCTTGCATTTCAGAGGGCGCTAGACGATATGGAGACTTCGCAACCGGCGTCGCTCCAGGAACTAAATCTATGCGAAACTCAACTTGTCGTTGTGGTGGTAACCCCGACAATCTTCCGGGGAATACATCAACAAAATCTCGTACTACAAATATATCACTCAATTTTGTTTCATTTACCTTAGCATTCATTAAGGCTTTAGCGGCTCCTAAAGTACGTTCCCCTTGAACCCTAAGTATCCCAATGCCTTCCAACGGTATTTCAACCACCTTTTCATGACAAACTATCACAGCCTCATTCTGGGACAACCAGTCCATTCCCACAATCACATCGAAACTTCCATGACCATCGGTATCAAGATTATGCTAAACATAGGGAATTCTCTAGTTCTAGTTTGTAGTCAAGGATATTCATCCACTTCTACTTTCTTTACATCTGCTACTTCTTCACTATAACAAGGATTTACTAATACTAGGTTTCACATTGAGTAAAGGCGCTTATTCAATAGAAAATGAAAACTAAAATCTGCTCCAGAATCAAAAGTGCTCAGTAGCAAATTGATCGTTTCAAAGAATAAGTTACATCACCTATTAGGTCCTGTAAGCTTCCACCGCATTCACATTCACATTGAAGCACCTTCCTGTAGTTCGCTTCCCATTGTTTCTTGTATTCAGATTACCTTCAATAGTTAAACGGTTTCCCACTTGACCAGGTGCTCGGTTCAACTTAGGATAAGTATTTTAAAAATGCTCGCGGCTTCTACACTCATAACATGTCCCTGGTTCAAACTCCATTCTAACAGCATTAACAAGAGCCACTTGCTTAAACAGTGCCCGACAATCTTTAGCAAAATGACCTGGTTTCTGATAATTGTAAAACACTTTGCAAGGTCTATTTTCGGGATGATAGGTATAACACTTAGCACACCTGGGATTGGAGCCCACATACTCGTTTCTAGGAGGAGCTGTCTCCACAAAACCCGCTCCCATTTTCACCTTCTTTTTATCCCTCCACGACCGTCCTGATCTACTAGTCTCTTCCAATGCCTTCCTCTTCTCATTATTCTTTGACAAGGTACCATAACTACTCGATTCGTTAGTAAGTATGCCAGCTCTCAGAATTGCAACCTAGATAGTTGTTGGTTGAGTCGCCTTGAGCATTCCCCTAATCTCAGGTGCCAACCCTGTTACATACCTCTTAATGCATGCCGACTCAGGTGTCACCAGATGTGGAACCAGCTTAACCAGTTCATGGAACCAATCCGTATAAGCTGCATGGTTGGCTTCTACCATTTTGGTGATTCCTAAAATCATTCTTTCAAACTCTCTTTATGTTCTTTTTTTTGTTATGTTTTAATTACTTGGACCGAATTTCCTCCACCAACAGAGCCTTAAAATCATTCCAGGTCATACCAATTGCCGCTTCACGGCCTCTTGCCTGGATTTGAGTGTTCCACCATGTTAGTGCCTTGTTAACAAATGAACTGGCAGCATACTTCACCTTTTGATTCTCAGAACACCCACTATTGTCAAGTACATTCTCCATCTTCTCGATCCAGCGGGTAAGTGCTATCGCACCTCCCTTTCCGTCATACTCCTTAGGGCCGCATGCCTGAAATCCCTTGTAGGAACACCCATTGTTCCCACCATTCCCATTGTTGTTGTTGTTATTTCCATTGTTGTTATTGTTGTTCCCGTTGTTGTTATTGTTATTTCTGTTGTTCACGTTGTTTGTCACTTGAGTGACGATCTAGGGAATGATATTTTGCAATTGTTGCGCAATGATGGCAGCGATGTCGGGTTGCCCATTTCCGTTGTCGTTAGTCTGTTGTTCGACCATTCTGTTAGATATTTTATTAACATTAGATGAGAGGGGAAGAAATGGTTTCTAAACTGACCATTCTATTCCATATCTATACATAAACTATATGTATATACATATTTACATACATAATCAACCAAAACACATGTTGACATCAAATCCGCTTAATCATACTTTGCAAGTCCACTTTTATGTTATGTTGGCGCATGATAATTATGTTGGCCACATAATTTTAGATGCCCCGTTCACAGTGTACTCCCTCCCAGGACACACTTTCCATCAATGTCATCAAAACACATAACACATAGATCACTATCAACAAATTACACATCTTGGAAAAGGACTCTCAAAATGACTTAAATCATATTATTAAAATAATCCAACGAATCCAATATCCAAAGAGGTACAATTCCTATAAAATTCAATAACAAAGTCAAACAATCTCAAAACCCTATAATTCTTAAAAAACATAAAGAGGGGACAATCAAGCATTGATTCAAATTCACTACCCCACGTGTCTTCCAGTCTCATTGTCCTAGGTCCACACCTTTGCAGTGGATCTCACAGATCCGAAATCAACTTCGGATATGTCATAAATTATTATCACAGATTTGCTTTTAACTTAAATTTCTTCTTCCTCCTTGGTTGGTTTGTATTCTGGGAATTTTCCTAGAAATTTGGTAATTGTACTATCTTTAGCAGTCACTGTTGTTTCAATCTTTAATACCTCTTTTCTCTTAACTAATTTTATGGTAAACCTCTCTTTAACTCTGCATGGATATTACGCGCATCCGACAAATGATCAACTATCCTATCTCCTTCGGTTCCACAAGAGGCTCCTTATAACGCTTAAGTCCAGTTGGGAAAACGGTTCCCCAACGAGACTTCTTACGGGTGGGGGAAAAACATAGCTAAAATACTAAGAAAGTAATACATATCATATCAGATAATGGTAGGCAAAATAACTAAAATGACAACTTAGCAAAATACGAGATATATAAGCTATGCAAAAATAGAGGGGAAGCATAGCAGTTATAGCATTAAACACTTAAGCCCTAAATGCATCTACATGAAGGACCCCTAGGTTATAGTCTAGGCTCAACCACCTACTTCTCTATAACCAAAGGCTCTGATACCAATCTGTCACACCCCGCCTAGGCGGAAACACGAGGCGTAACATCATGGATATCATCACAACACAATGGTGTCAACAATAGAGAGAACTAAATGAAATAGATAAACAAATGAGACACAATGTGTCATGACAATATCTAACACAAGATAAAGGAGTCTTGCATTACGATAGCAAAGTCATACCACAAGGAAACATACTCCAAAAGTCTAAACAATCAAATAACAACCAAGTATCAAACAATTCAAATGACATAAATAAAATCTCTAGGAGAATGACTCCGCATGCAAGCCTACGGTCTCACTAGCCACTCTTCCTAACTTCAACATCCTCAAGATGGTTACCTGAAAATGATGCTTAAAACGTCAACACAAAGGTTGGTGAGAGTCATAGGTTTAAGACACGAAAATCAAAGCTTATAAACAATTACTGTGATTAATGAAAACATGGCAGGACAATTATTGTACTATCATACAAGCTAACATGCAAATGTAACCATAACGAGCATGGGAACAGAACGTGTCCCTCGATCCAACAAGTATCAACACTTGGGTAGGAACGTTACCCCCGATCCATTAAAACCATCACTTCACATGGGTAGGAACGTTACCCCCGATCCAATATCACAACAAATGGGTAGGAACGTTACCCCCGATCCAAATACACATAAGCATTTAGCATGTAACATACAATAGCCAAGTAAAGTCCATACACTTTCAAGATAAAGACACATAATCATAGTAATTTAAAACATTTCAAATCCATTTGCATCATTTTCACCCCAATAAATCATAAGAAAAGAGGGGCTGTGAAACTCACCTGTATACTCAACCGCAGCTTCTAAATCTCTACACGCAACTATACAAATAAATAAACACGGTTACACGCGACCAAGATAAAAGCTCAAGTACATGTAACACACATATGATGGATGTATAAGGGTTTAGTTAACCATCATGGGTCACCCCGACACCATGCCCAACCTTAACCATCTCATTAACAATTTATACTAGCTACTTATAATTAAATCAGAATTGCAGAATTTTAATGTCTCTTTACGTACTCAAAACCCTTACTTAATGACATTCATAATTTATATCAAAAATCAGCCATGTTCATTTATGAGCATATTAATTACCTTGTGATTCCCAAGTATTACTTACATGTGTAACTAACTCAAATAAAATCAAACTTCAAAACTGTCCTAATTCGGATCTGATTGCACACCAAAATATATCACTCTAACTACCATACTTAGACATGCTTTCAGAGGCTAGTTTTCACAGGATTATCAATAGACATAAGGAACTTAACTAATGTAGATGGTCTAAGCTTAATTCTATTTTTAAGTATAGGTTTTACCCTCCCAAACATGACCTAATTCTGACTCGTATTTACTGTTTTAATAACTTTTAGTATAAAAATTATTTGAATGACTTCCCGACCTTAAAAACCTTTGAGGCCGGATTTTCTGGAAAGTAGACTCTTTTGGATTATTTATAGACTCAAGAAACATATCAATATTCGTTTTTATCACCAAGATAACAGTCGTTGAACACGACCCAAAATTTTGCTCAACCCTAAATTCAGTTTTAACGCAAATCTAACCAAACCACAAGCATGCATACGCATCTAATTCAATCCTAAGCATACTACAATCATAATATATCATAATCATTCTGTATTTTAATTAAAACCCTAGATACATCATAATTAGGGTTACATGAATACATTAATTAACTAGGATTAAACATACTTACCTTGATTCTTAGCACCTAAATCACAACTCTTGAATGCTCTTGGATCATTTAGCAAAATTCGACTCCTTAGGGTTTTGGGGAGGTAAAATTGTACGACACACCAAGGTAGGGAGAAAAGAAAATTATGACTAGGTTTTTTTTAACTTAACCAAATAGAGTCATAACTTAACTATAACTTAAAACAATTTATTTATTTTTTCTTTTAAAACCTGACGCACCCATTAATAAATATATTTTTATTATTTTTATTATTATTTATTAAATATATCATTATCTACATTACCCTAATTTTCTACACAAACCTAAGCTAATTTGGGTAAACCTTTTTACATAAACGCTACTTACTAAACTTTCTAAAAATAATTTTTCATTTCACATTTCACTTTCTATTTATGGAAAGTTTACTGCAAACTTCCATAGTTCACTCACATGCTTCCTTTCCAATAACTTACACTTCTCATAAACGCTTGATTGTTGTTAAACTAGACCTCTTTTATATATATAATATATAATAAAATATATATAATAAGTATAATCTAAAAATAATCAATGAAACCGAGAAGTAGTATAGAATATCCCCGAGTCGTTTATCCCCAGCGAGGTTGTGCTTGATTATCGATACAGTCGGAAAATTGGAGTTTGAATGAGATTAATGATTTGGGAGTTTAGAAAGCTAAATTAATCAATAATAAACAAAAACAATTGAGAAAAACCTAAAAATTATGAAATTATACTGAAAAACTAGAGCAGGAATCCCGAACAAGGGGTCAAAAACCTAAAATCTTAAAAATTAACCCTACAAAGAAATTTTTACTTCTAATCTACTCTAGGAGACTAATAATGAAGAATGAAAAAGACTAGACCGAAAACGGAGTTAAAACGAGCTCTAAAATGAAAAAACAAAAACGGGGGTAAACCCTGTTCTTTAAAAAGTACGATTTTGCAAAAACGACCCTACAAACGTTTTTATATTTTTCCTAAGTAAAAGATGATAAAAGAAAATTTTGAAAAAAAGAAAAATATTTTTTTTGACTTTTTATTTATTTTTTATGAATTAAAAACAGTTTAAAAGAAAATAAATTATAAAAATTAGTAAATGAACAGTAAAAATTACGAAAAAAATACAGAAAAATACCAACTTGAACCCACAACTTATAAATAAGCCAAGAATAAGCCCACAAAGGCTGAAAGGCTTAATGGGAAAATTGTGGTTAAATTAATAACCTCTTGGGCTTCTAACGAAGAAGTCCCAAGGGCACAGCGGTAGGAGTGTTTGTGGTAAAGAGGTTGATGAGGGTTGAGACCCGGGTTCGAGTCTTGCTCACCCGGGTTTCCTCTTATCCCTTTTTTTTAGAAAAACTTTGAAAAGCAAAAATGTTAATAAGCCCTTGCTTATCAACTTTTGTAAAAACACTTTTTGAAAATCTAAAGAAATAAGCTGTTAGACAGCTTAATATGACAAAACACTTAAACTTTTTATAAAGTTAATAAGCCAGAAAAAGCTATCAAAGTTAAGGCAAAAAGCTTAAATGGTCTAAAGGCTTAAAATGGCTAATTTGTTTGATCTTTTTAGCAAAATAAGCCAAAGAAAAGGACCAATAAGCAACGAAGGCAAACAAGCCAACTTTAATAAAAACTCCTTTTTTTTCAAATTTTATTTTACAAACTAAATAAGCACACTACACTCATCATTTTTCATAACTACAACTAATTGTCAAAGCTTATCAATAAGCCAGAAAAGGCACTCAAAATCAAGACAGAATGCTAAAATGAGCTTAAAGGCACATGTTGCTTTTTCTTTTTGACTTTTAGCACACAATAAGCAAAGGAAATGAACAATAAGCAAACACAGGCAACAAGCACACTTAATAAGTAAGCAAGAACAAAAGACAATAACTAAAGAGCACAAAATAAGTCAGAAAAAGAAAATAAGCTATTGTCTATACTTAACTAAAAAAAAGGTCAAATGGCCTATTTTGTGCTTAAAAATAAGCACTCAAAAGGTCGGGTTAAGGTCTGAAACTAATGAGCTTATTAAATGAGCTTATTGGCTTTCTAGAAAAGCCAAAAGCTCAAGATAAGGTTAACAAATAAGCTAGAAAAGTGGGCTTAAAGGTAAGCCCTTAGCACCAGGGCAGATTTGTAAATGAATTTTGTGAAAAAGTAAGCTTAAAAATAAGCACCCTAATTAGCTCAAATCCAAAAAGCAATGAGAAACAGATTGAAAGTAGGTCAAACTGAACTTGTGCACAAAGATTCAAGGTCTAAAAACAGATTAAGCCATCTGATAATTGCACTTGAGAATGGGCATTTTTGACTTTTTGAAAATCACACAAACCATGTTGACAGATTTAAAGGAAATGCAAGACAAATCAAACAGACCTAACCACTAGTTTTTAACCACTTAAATGACACACTTCTAAGCCTTAACTCAGATTAACAAGAGCTTAATCATATAAGCTCATGAAAACTTTTTAAAACTTAACAGATTTAAGGAAGCAAATTGAAAACTTGAAAAACACTTTTTAAACTTAAACATTTTAAGAAACAGACTCAAAAGAGCTTAATGACTTAAGCCAAAGTTGGCAAAGTGACACCAACCCAATAGACACAATTTTTGACCCATTTTAGACTCTATCCCAAACACCCCTTTATATTTTTAAGAACAGATTTTAAGGCTATTAAGGTCTGAATTAAGCTCAAATTTTTGAAGATAATTATCAAACATTAACTAATAAGCAATAAAAAGTAAAAAGTCAAGGAAAATAAGCACTTTTTAAAAAGTAAATAAGCAAAAGGTAAATTAAGCTAATTAAAGCAGTTTTATCACTTAACTCAAACAAAATCCAAATAAGCAAAAACTAAACACAAGTAGCATAAATAAGCATTAAACAAGTAAAATAAGCAATAATAAGCTAAAATAAGGTGATCTACAGTAATTATAAGCTGAAAAATTAAAAAGAGAGTATACCTGAACTCCTTGCTCAAAACAGGAGTGTATAAAACCTAATTAAGCTCTAACCTACCCTTAGCTTATAAATAATCTAAACTAAGAAACCAATGAGCCATCCATGTCTGCCCATTCATCCATAAGCTTAATTCAGCACACCTTTTTCTTTCTTTTTGGTTTCCTTTTCTTAATTCTTGTACAAAAATGTAAACAGCTTATATGATAACTTATATGAGAGCTTAAAAGTGAGCTTAAAATAAACTTAAGTTAACTTTGGAAACTTTGGAACACAAATTAAAACATAAGCTGAAATTTTCATTAACCTTAAAAAAAATTACAAGTACAAGAAAGTGAACTAGGTTAAAACTAAGCTTAAAAAAACTACTCTTTCCAAAAACTACTCTCTTTGCCTCAAAGGCTTACAAGGACTTATATAGACTACGAGCTAAGGTCTTGGCTCTTGGGTCCTCTTGTCTTCTTCCTTGTGTGCTTCTTTGTAGAGACAAACGAGCATATGTGTTTCTTGTGTGTGTAGAAACACAAACCAATCCTGGCCATTCTTCTTTCTTGCTGCCCACACCAAATGATCAAAACCGTAGGTTTTCTTGGCCAATGGTTGTGCTATGGATTGCCAACTTGGCATTTGACCCATGTGAGAGGTGGGGTTTAGGTTAGTGACAGTTTTGGAGGGTTGTGGGGGAGTCAACGAGGGATGAGAGGGACAGGATGTGGGGTTCAAGTTTTGGCGGGAAAGGGTTGGGGAAGAAAAACAGTAATTTAAACTCAGGGTGTGGGTTTGTTGTTTTGTCAAGAATGGCCCTCCATGGTTATACTTATGTTTGCAATACACGTCCTTGTTTGTTATAAGTTTTGAAAAATTGACAGATTTCACCCTTGAAAGATATTCATGTAATTGCAAACATGGTCCTTATGTGTTAACAGTTTGAACATATGGCAGATTCAACCCTTGATTGTTATAAGTATTGTTGCAAAAGAGGTCCTTGGTGGTTATAAGTTTTGTCCCTTTGGCAGATTAAGTCCCTCATATGTGTTTTCTTCATTTTCTTCATTTATGGCTTCGGGTTTGACTTTTGGATTTGTCGGGGTTGACTTTGGTTGACTTTTTCAGACTTGGGTTTTGACTTGACTTTGTCTTTTCCACGCTTTTCCATTCCGTGTCCGGTTTTGTCGTTTTGGCTTCGTTTTTCGTCCTTTTCTTAGATATCCGTTCCTGCACAACACAATTAGCAAAACAAGCATATTTTTGGCATTTTAAGTCCGTTTTTGGTTATTTTAGCTTGTTTTTAAAGGTAAAAGGTATGTGTAATTAAACACATACCAGGGACAAATGGCATAAAAACATGGGATAATTTTATTTCTGGCACAAAATCCAAACCCAAAATGCAACTCTAAGTCTAAGAACATTTTTTTCCAAAACTGACCCCGGGCAACTTGGCTACTGAGCAACCATGGAAGAATTTGCCAAGTGTCCTATTTTTTATTATTAAAGGACAAAATGTGTAATGTATGTGTAAGGTATATGTACCTTAATGTTTTTAGGAAACCATTAGTTTTTGAGCAACTTATGTATGGGCAACCGGGCTATTTGGTCATTTTACCACTATATTTTTCTATTAAAATGGTGCAACTGTACTTATGGGCAACTTATACAACAGGGCAACTACTTTTATAATAGTTATTTGTACCTTGTAAAGTTTTCTTTTAGTGGCATTAATCCCTAATTCATTTTAGTCAAATACACACACTAAACAAAACAAAATACACACATCTACTTCCACCCAACACCATCCACATCATGAACAGAAACCCAATTACGACCTTTCTTAACCGTAACCCATCATTCTAATTACCGCCTTTCTCGATCCACACCATGAACACCTTCCGGTTAACTCAAACCCAGAAACCCAGAACACCTTCCGTTTAGTTGACTCCAACTCTGTTAAGGGTTTTCCCAAAGACCCCAACGAAGCCACAAGCAAGGTATGGCAATTATCCACAGATTTTTATTTATTTATGCTGGAAATAAATTCTTAATATTTTAATACATTGCAACAGAACTTGGAATAATAACAGAACATTGGGTAAGAAACTTTACAGCGTACGCTGTTTCTTATACTTGACTTATAATTTTATAAATTTCAATATAATAAGTAAAACTGCTTTTGTGTATTGCAGGTGCAAACAATTTAATACCAATGGAAATTACTCTAAAAATTGTGGATAAAATCAGAGCCAATGAGAGGTTTGCGACATATATTGTGATTCCAATGTGGCCGGAGGGTAGTCCTACTAGTACGGTGACTCAGTGTATTCTCTTTTGGCAGGTAGATTATAATGATTTTCATTTCGAGACTGCACATTTAACGAATATCAGTTAAATGTAAACATAATGCTTATTAAACTACTTTGAACATAATAAGACGATGCAAATGACGTATGACATCATTCACAAGGCTTTAGAAGAGGTAGGAGTGGAAAATGTATACGAGCCTCAAGATTACTTGATGTTTTTCTGTCTTGGCACTCGAGAGTCATCTCATGGCGTGGTACCAACTTCAAATGAAAAAGGGTCTAATGCCGCAATTGCAAATACCCCTCAAGTACATCCCTATATCTAAACTTCTATAACAATTGTTCTATATATCTCTCTGTGCTTGTGATGAACTTATAACTGACATAATTTTTTTTATGACACAAAGTCGCTTAAGAAAAATCGACGTTTCATGATAGGCGTGCACTCAAAAGGAATGATAGTGGATGATGAGTTTGTGATAATGGGATCCGCTAACATCAACCAAAGGTCATTAGAAGGTACTCGAGACACTAAAACTGCAATGGGTGCATATCAGCCTTATCATACATGGGCTAACAAAGGTTCTAGCCCACACGGATAGGTACATTTTTATTTCATGCCAAAAAATGTTGAAGAAAGAAGACGATGTTACTTTTGGTGTGACTTACAAAATGACTTTGTGCAGGTATTCGGGTACAGAATGTCCCTTTGGGCTGAGCATATTGGTGGACTAGAGAGCACTTTCGAGAGACCAGAAAGCATAGAGTGTGTAAGAAGGGTCAGATCACAGAGTGACTGATATGAAGTCTCGCCTTCTCAAGTATCCAGTAGAAGTTGATTGCGACGGTCAGGTGAAGCCTCTTCATGGTTGTCCAAATTTCCCAGATATTGGTGGCAGCATTGTGGGCACTTTTGCGGACATTCAAAAAGACCTCACCATTTGACATCCTTGAAAAGTCACTTTTTATGTTTATATCTTGTACATCAAATAGTCTGAAAACACTCCTACCAATATATGTGCTAATTTTGGTGATTAGGATTTAAACAATTTACTGATTAGGATTTAAACATTGACCCGAGCTTCACATGGAAGAACTTCAACCTTGAGGAACAAGCCAAAGTGATTATTGCACCAAGAAGCAACAATGAGCTTGATGCTACCAAACTGAAGACCGAGTTTCCTGAGTTCTTGTCTATCAAAGAGTCACTTGTAAAATACGTGTTTGAGCCCAATCGCACCACCCCAGTTGCTACTTGATTCTCCTTTTAATACTTGGTGTGGCTTTTAAGCTTACTTCTGTTTCACATTTCATGTATTGTTGTATTTGAGTTTGATTATGAATAAATACTCCAAAGTTTATGAGATGGAATCAAAGCAAACACTGAAGTGTTTGGCATACAAAATGTATTACCCGGGTTACAGTTATCGGTGTATGGGGGGGACCTTATAAAATTATACTACTATATATAAAGCAATTTATAATGTGCCGACACCCTATTAAACAATTGAGATAAGAAGGCTGCAATCTCTGACCATTCATCCTCATTTTTGAGGGAGTCATACAATCAAAAAGTGGATTTGTATGTGTCACCTTTTGAATTTAAAGAGAAATTCATTTTTATTTTCAAATTGAAATATATTTTTTATCAAATTTAATTTTATTATGATATAATATTTACCATATTTTTTATATAATGTTGCTGCTTCACTCTTTTATTTAACTTACATTTTGTTCTTTTTATTTAATTTTGTTTGTTTGTTACATTTTTAGTGGGTTTTATTTTTTGTTGATGTATATTTTTTTAGTCACTTTAACCTTTAATCTAATATAAACTTAATACGTTTAAAACTATTTTTATTTGGAGAGTGTGTTGTCTCTTTAACATGCGAGATATGATGTTGTTAATATGGTGTTGCGGGGGGGAATGCTACGGAAACCCCAAACGTATCACATACAACGAACAAAATCCTTAAAAGTGTTGGGATACGAATTTACTAAGCGGGGGTAGGAGGAAATTGCTAAAGAGTTGAAGTTAGTAAATTTTCTAGTTACCGCAGCTCATAGCCACAGCGGTTTTATCAACTAGTTCGCGCGTAAAACAGTTGATGCGGCGTTTCTTAGGAGACAAGGCACCGCGTCATCAAATATACAGTTAGGACGTCATGGCAACTATTTTACACACCTGCCACACCACGTCAGCAACGAGTAAATATTCTGATAAACATTTTTTGAGTTAACCAGTCTCTAATTAGATTGTTCTATATAAATATGTTATAGATTCTTTTAAGCTATCCGAGCTCTCAAATCGAGCTCGCGTCACTCTTGTACCGGTCTAGAAAACCTCTGATCAAGCTTTACTCGGGTCGCTTAGACTTTTTACATACTCGTGTGTTATGAAATCTTTTATATAATAAAATAATTACATCATTTAGGGGGGATTGTTTTTCGATCCAAATTGAATTTATGAATTAAAATACTTGACCTCAATCAGTAACGCCTTGATTGCTGTCAGTAGGCATTATGTTGCGATCGGATTGGTCCATAAAAGTCAATTATTAAAGCAATTGGTCATAATTAAATCAATTTGGTTCAAAATTGAAAATAGCTTATGTGGGGGAGAAATTATGATGGAGAAAAAAACACCATAAAAAAATATATGTGTCAAATTTGTGAAGAAAAAAACGGAAGACAAGTAAGAGGGAGTTTTGAAGAAGATTTATGAAAGTCTTGAAGGAGAACATTAGTTTCGAAGGTAAAAATTAATTGTTTTTAATTCGTTTTTATATTTTATATGATATGATTTTATATTGCCAAGGTTTAAATCAATTCAATCAATCAGTTTGTTCAAGGTATAAAAATCTATATCTATATCTATCTTCTTTTATATAATAAAAGAATTACATTATTTCGGAGTTTTCTATCAGATTAAATCTTATGAGAAAATAAATTAGACCAATCAGAACGCTTGATTTTGCCACGTAGGCAAAATCGTGCGATTTGATTGGTCAATAAAAAGTCAAAATTAAATCAATTTGGTCAAAATTGAAAAAATTTGGTGAAGAAATCTGACTGAGAAAAAAAATACATAAAAATATGTGTGTTAAATTTATGAAAACAAAAATTTGAAAAAAGAGGAGATAAGTAATAAAACTTTAGTGATTTAATTTTAAATAAATTATATGAAGTTAAAAGTGTAAATTTATAAATTTACAAGTTTTATTATAACTTTAAAAAATAAACAAATAACCTTTTAAACTTTATACCTCTAAACTTTAAATTTTAAAATACAACAAACATAAATAATTTTTTACTTCTAAACAAAGATTTAACATTATTTAATCACATCTCAAATATAACCGAAGACTTTTTCATGGATTTTTCATTGTCGGC
>BQNB010010530.1:2212-42605 GCA_026074375.1 Tanacetum coccineum | reverse complement strand
GGAGCAAATGAGAACAAACCCATGAACAAAAAACTCAAAATAGCTAAGGAACTCATTTTGAGAATGTGGGTGATGTTTGTGAAGTGTGAAGAAAAATGGTGAATGAAGGGAGCATATAAATAGAAGTATTTTTTGAGAATTAGGGTTAAAGTGTGACCCCACTAACTTTGGAAAATATTCAAAATGTTGTCGCGGGCCGTCTTTGTAAAATAATATGCTTATTTAATAAAGTTTTCAAAAGTTGCTGTGTTGATAATGTCTTACGTATTTAAGATTTTATTGCATTATTTGATAAAGTTTTCAAAAGTAACATTAACAAGTGTTGCAGTTAGTTTTCTCTTCTTCATTGTTAATTGGTTAATACAACATGCTTTAGCATGGAAGAGAGCCTCATGTAACACATTTGTTTCTAGTTTAAGAAAGGATCAATAAAACTATCTCAGTTACAATTAGTACATAAATTAAGGAATAGTTTGACTTTGAAGTTATTTAAATGAGGTAGTAGGTATTCAGTCACAAATACATAGATAATGAAATAATAATGTATAAAAAAGAACACAAGTATGTTTATACCAAATTAAAAATTGTTTATATGCTCATTTCGATAGATTATAGAACAAAACGGCTAGGTCGGTGATAAAAATTTGTTAACTGATGTATATGTATAGTTAGTGGCCTAGATGTCATTGCATTTTCAAAATGATTATCTTTTTTTCTTTTTTAAGTCAAATGAAAGTTGCTTAATCCGACCCTTTGCTTATTTTAACTGTAACCCGTATTTTCAAAGCTAGACTCAGAGGGGTTTCGGAGGTGCCCGTGAACCAAGTTAATTATTCTTACGTAAAGTCAATGAACTGAACGTTCAATGAAGCGTTCGATTAAACATTTTTTAATGATCGTTTATTTATTAATTTATTGATTGAACGAACATGAATAAATTTTTGTGTTTGTTTAATCAAATGAACGAACGTGAACATACAACTTCGCAACCTTTATTCATATTAGTACTTCTAATACTTTGATGTCTTAGATCGCCTTCGATTCAATTTCTACTCTATCAATTTTGGATTTCTACTCTTTAATTCCTCAAAACCTATCAAATGAGAGGAACGTGGAGAGGAGCGTGAATGTGAGATAAAACCTCAAGATCCCCATCTTCACAAATGAGAGGCGTTTTCAATCCTATTTTCGGATCTTGGCTATATGAACAATCTCATTTTCTTAACGAACGAATATGAACAAAAAATCCATCCATTTAAGCACTTGTGTACGTTCATTTGTCCGGCTAAACACAAATAAACTTACGATATATTCGTCCGATTTGTTTACGACTCATGGACCTATTTTGTATTTTCCCGCCACTTATTGTAGGAAAACATCTTTTGTTTGAGTTAAAGGCTTATTGACAATTGAGAGAGTGAAGAGGTAAGTGACACAGTTGAAGGGTTGTTGGTTGCTTTGAATATTTAATAATTTGGGCCACACAAACATGGCTTTCTTTATGGCGCCAACTCCAAAAGACCGCAACCCGTGCCATATCTCTCTCTCTAGTCTATCACACATAAACATAATCACACACTCACACAAACTATAAAAAGTTAAAAACAATATATTTTCTATATATTTCTAGGTTTTTCTTATAACTTCCAATAGGCAAAAAGCACAACTAAGTTTGATAACAAGTCTTTTTCATGTAATAAATTATTTAGCCTTCTAAAATAGTACAAAATGAAAATGGTATACCTTTTTTTTTTCTTATGACAAAATGTGACCTTTTTTTTTATATGTTTTTCTTAGAACGGCGATTTTATAAAAAATAAAAAATTAGCAAGAAGCTAGATTACAAAGAAATCAAACAAGGGTTTTAAGCCACTCATTCCAACCAAATGAGGCTTTACATCTAGAATTACACCAATAAAATGAACTAGAAACAACATTGTCAAATATAAATGCCTTCATAGGACTATTATCATCAAAAAAGATCTTGTTTCGATAGGACCATATGTGCCACCAAAGCGAATACCAGACACCTTCTAACATTTGCTTGAGCTTAGACTCCATGCGACATGAAATTAACATTATATGGCATCAATAAACATTATATGGCATCAATAAGTAAAGATAGATGAAGATGTTAGTTTTTATAATCTATTAATCAAATACTTAGAGCACAAGGTACGGTGGCTGATGACTTGAGCCATCGACGAAAACGCTAACCCACGGCGCGACAACCACACCGTGGGTGGCGTTTTCGCCTCTCGCGCCGCCACCACCAGCCGAGATGGTGGGCGAAAACGCGAGACGCTGTACCGCGTCTCGCGTTTTCGCGTTTATATATTTTACGGATTCACAACTCATCGATTATCGACCCAATATACACAATATTTAGAAGATTTTGAGCAATACTGACGCTATGGAAGAAGATGGAAGTCTACAAGCCGAAAGTTCGGTAAAGCATACAAGGCGATATATTGCACGCGATCGCGAATTGGCGGAAGATAAGTTACGACGTGATTATTTTGGGGATGAAAATACGACACCCATGTATCTGGAAGAATACTTTCGCCGAAGGTATCGTATGAGTTCTACACTTTTTAAATTTTATATTTATATGGTTTTTTATAAAAATGAACAAAAAAAGTGGGGTCTTCCCATAACACCAAAAAATCTGGTGTTAACCAATCTCGTGTTAACCAAAGAGACTCTTTATGGTGTTATAGGAGTTTTTGGCGTTATGAAGAAAAGTTGTCATTTTTTGCCCACGGCTTGAGCCATGGCTCAAACCACAACGAGTGCTCTTAAGATTATTTGATATATTTGTTTGTCAATGGCGGCAATAATGTATTACCGATAATAAATAACCATTTTTATTTAGTTTGACCTCATTGATATGATTTCTTATACATATTTTAGGAAAACAAGTTTTTAACGATTTTTTTTCTTATAAAGAAAGAAAAGAATTTGTAAGAAAAAAAAAAGTAGGGTGTTTCTAATATCTCGTGTCGTATATTTTTTTTAACTTCAAAATGACATAATTATACTTATATGTTTTCCTTTTCTTTTCCTTCAAACTCAAGAACACACCTTTCTTAATATTTCTTCCGTTTTCTTTCACCTCAAAACAAAAAATAAAAAACTGACTTTCTTTCCTTTCCACTTCTCTTCTTTACTCTTCTTTAACAATCATTACTGTTCTCGTCACAAGAGGCTCGAGAATGTATCGTTAACAGCGACGGAGTTAGGATTTTAAAGTCGGGTTGGCCAAAACAAACACAACAAAATATTCGATAAAAATGAATATAGAAAATCTTCTAAATCTTTTGTACGTAAGAATGCGCTCATTTAAAACATCAACAACACAACATATGCATATCACTAATATCGCTAGTGTTCTGATAAAGTTTAGGGTTGGCCTTGGCCCTTCCAAGCTATCGCTCGGCTCTGTCCCTGATCGTTAAGATCATTTCTACCGTTACTTAGGATTTTGTTACAAACTACGGCTCTTGTCTACTACAGTTGGTGCCTAACTGCAGCAGGAGAGTTGTCCACCTATTTTTTGTAGAGTCGGAATGTTCCTATCAATTCACACCTTTTTGTAGAATATGTAACTTACAGGTACTCTTATTCAATAACGGTATTAGATTACACGGATACAAAAATTAAAACGATAATTAGGCTTTGTTTTTTTTTCAAATAACCTCTTCTAACCTCTTTTCATCACTTATGTCTGCAGTCTCTCAGACGTTTTTTGTTTGTTTTTGCAGAGATAAGTGGTAAAAATCACTTCTAACCTCTTCAAAAATTCAGACAAAATATTTCACTTCTGACCTCTTCTTCTCACTTCTTTTTACAATAATTAAATAATTCATACTTTTTCTGGGTTTATACGTTTTCAACCGTCTTTATTTTTTTTCGTTTTCATCCATTTTAATCCGTTTTCTAAGATTTCTACGTTTTTCTACGATATATAATATTTTTTTACGTTTTCATCAGTTATTTTATGTTTTTGTCAGTTCTTTTACGTCTACGTCAGTTTTTTTACTTTTTCGTCAGTTTTTTACGTTTTCGTCTGTTTTTTTACGTTTTCGTCAGATATTTTACGTTTTCGTCAGTATTTTTACGTTTTCGTCATTTTTTTACGTTTTTGTCAGTTATTTTACGTTTTCGTCAATTTTTTTACGTTTTCGTAAGTTTTTTACGTTTTCGTCTGTTTTTTAGGTTTTGGTCTGTTATTTTACGTATTCGTCAGCTTTTTTACGTTTTCATTCGTTTTTTTACGTTTTCGTCTGTCTTTTACGTTTTCGTTAGTTTTTTACGTTATCGTCAGTTTTTTTACGTTATCGTCTGTTTTTTTACGTTTTCGTCAGGTTTTTTATGTTTTTTACGTTTTTGTCTGTTTTTTTACATTTCGTCCATTTTTTTACGTTTCGTCTGGTTTTTTACGTTCTCGTATGTTTTTTTACGTTTTCGTCTCTATTTTTACGTATTTGTCAGTTATTTTACGTTTTCGTCTGGTTTTTACGTTTTCGTCTGTTATTTTACTTTTTCGTCTGTTTTTTAACGTTTTTGCCTGTTTTTACGTCTTCGTCCATTTTTTTATGTTTTCTTACGTTTTTTTTAAGTTTTCGCCCTTCTTTTTACGTTTGCGTCCGTCTTTTTACGTTTTCGTCAGTCTTTTTACGTTTTCCTCCATTTTTTTATGTTTTTGCACGTTTTTTACGTTTTTCTCTGTTTTTTCAAGTTTTCGTCCCATAAAGTTCGAACAACGTAAAAAACAGAGAAAAAATAAAAAAGGACGAAAACTGTAAAATAAGACGAAAGTAAAAAAATAACAAAACGTATTAAACTAACGAAAACATAAAAAAAACTGACGAACGAAAACGTAAAAAACTGGACGAAAACGTAAAATTAATGACGAAACATAAAAAACAGAGCAACGTAAAAAAACTGACCAGACTTAAAAAACTGACGGGAAACGTTATAAAACTTGACGCACACGTAAAAAAACAGACGAATATGTTAATAATCAGAGAAAACGTAAAAAAATGAGACGAAAACGTAAAAAAATCCCAAAGCAACGTAAAAAAAACTGACGCAAACGTTAAAAAAACAGACGTAAACATAAAAAAAATAAAGAAACGTAAAAAAACTGACAAACGTAAAAATAATTGACGAAAAGGTAAAAAATGACTGAAAAAGTATAAAATGACGAAAAGTAAAACAAATGCCAAAACGTAAAAAAACAGACGAAATGTTTAAAACATAGTAAAAAGATAAAGAAACAAAAATGAAAGAAGTACTTAATTAGAACAAAAACAAATTATTTTTTTTATGCAGATTATGACTTCAGATGTACCTCTTCTTTTGCAGACATGATTTATAAATAAAGAGATAAAACCTTTAAAAAAACAAACGAAACCTTAGTGAATTATAAACACTTAAACGTTGGATGAATAAAACAATATTTTGAGAGTAAAATAATTTATAGGGGAGTTGAAAACGGAAGGTATTTTGGAGGGTTGTGAGCGGGAAATCTGAAGAAAATATTTAGCGGGACCAATGAATTACTGTAGCCACATGCGAATTCAACTACTTTTAACGACCATTCTTCCATTTGCCGCAACTGCAACTGCCCCTTTTTTCTTCTTCAAACAAATATTTCAGACGTTTAAAATTTGTTGCAAATTCTTGGTCAGACTTTATTAGTATATCTATTGATATTATCCTGTTGAGTCTGTGTGACGGTAAGTTTAAACCTTGTTAATTAATCGGTCAAACGATCAAAAATCATGGTTACTTAAAAACACTCGGTCTCGTCAAAGTGTGGTATGATCTTTTAGCAAGATCCATAAGTTTTTATTCAACAAAAAAAAGCCTGATTATCACCTAGAAAACTTTTAGACAAACAAACTATTTGTTGATGTGGACAATATTCGAGACCAAGTGTCGTGGAAGTTGTAGTCTTTACGACGTAACATAACACTTTGAACCTTTTTACGCTGTAGAAATCTCGAAGAAACCTAATTTTGTTGTTGAAGACTTAATTAAAGCTGAAATATCTTTTTGTATGCTTGTAAATGACGATTTAGACAAATTTGGAAATGGGAAATCATGGTGACCATTGACTTCGACGATCCTGAAATGAAACAATGAGTAATAATAATATGTATAACTATGCATCGGAGTACCCACACTGTCCACATATGTATATACGTACAACCATGGTCGATTAGTACACACATGTATGTGCGTATGTGCACCTACGCGTACGTGTGTACGTATCTAGATACGTACATTCATATAACTACGTACGATATTTGAGTTACGTATAGTTTCTATCTAAAATCATATCATATCATAATTAAGTAAAACTTCATTGTCATACATGTTTGGTATTTACTCATCCTATAATTGTCCTTTAGGACGCCTAGTGAGACAAACACTCGCAAAAACTAGTTTACATATCTACTTTAATATTGCAATCGTAATCAGCATAAAAGGCTAATTGCAAAAATTTCAAAATGACACGTATATGTCACTAAATTTTAATGTAACCTTTCGATTTAAATGTCATTTTGCTTGTAAATCAGCATTAAAGAAGTTGAAAAAGGCACGTCACTACTGAACTCCGTAATCAGGGTTTCAGAAAACGGAAATCTCGGAATTAAAGTCCTAATCAAGTTATTACTATAATACTCCGTAATAATAACATGATCATTTTGTTAAGCGAAAATGATTTTCATAACGACAACACATAGCACAATTAACATTTGATTTTAATTATTTTCCTACAACCATTGGTAGAGAAACATACTCTTTTAACTAGGGGTGAGCAAAATCGATAGACGATCGAGCCGAATCGATCTAACCGAAACCGAACCGACCTTTCTCGGTTTGGTTTTTGGTTTTATATATTTATAGTTTTCGGTTTGGTTTAGGCCAAAACCGTGAAAAATACATCTCGGTTTACTTTGATTCATTTCTCGGTTCAATTCTGTTCGATTTGATCAGTTTGATTCAATTTTGACCCGATGCCTTGCCGAGTTTAATTATATCTATATACTATAGAAGGAAAGAAACGGTGTCGTTTTACACATGTGAAAAAACTTAGCCCACTAGCAGCCCAAAATGCAAAAACAAGTTAGCCCACATGTATAGAAACACTAGCCGGCCAAAAGAAAAATAAAAAACTTAGTCCACTAGCGCCTCAAAATAAAATAAAAATATTTCTTGCCGGCTCAAAATGAAAAAAAAAAGTTTACAAAAAGAACCCTCAACTACTTATAAATTACTACTCTCTCCATTCCATTTTTATTGTTCACGTTTCCTTTTTGGAATGTCCCAATTTAATTATCTACTACTAAACATAGATAAGGAAGTTTGATCAAGTTTACTATATTACCCTTGTTTGAATTTATTATTACAAAACTTTAAAGAAAACTTTAATTAATTAACTAAAGGTAAAACGCAATTATTCAAAAAGTAAGAAAAGAAAGCAAGTAATAAATAAAATTTTTCTTAAACTGTGTGTTTTTTGTCGGGAGACAATAATTTTAGGACGGAGGGAGTATATTTGAACATGATTTTCTTTTGAATGAATCCAAATTTAATGTATTCGTATGTTAATTAGGAAAATTTGTGTTTATTAATTACACACTAACTTCTGCTCAATGAGTATTGGTTAGCAAAACCCCAAAAGTAAAAGGATTACCTCAAGGAGTTGGTTATTAAGACCCCATAATTTTTTATTTTTTATTTATAATTTTGTTTGTATTATAAAACTGTGAAATAAAAAAAACGGAACGAAAAATATAAGGTTTGATAAGTTAAAAGCAGTAAAACATGAAAAATATGGAGCTGAAAGTTGTCTTATCCTGTTAATAAAATTGGTAAAACTGCCGGAAAAAATGCGGCTTAGAAATTATAAAGTTTTATAAGTCAAAAACTGTAAAATGTGAAATATACGAAACAAAAAACATAAAAAAATTGTCTTATAATGTCAATACAAAGTATTGATGGTAGGGGATAGCAATAACACGACCCTTACCTCAATTCAATTTGTATTTTCGACATTGACATATAGCTATAGAATTCAGCGATTTTAATTTTTTATCATCCACAAGCAAGTTAAGGTCCTACCCTTATGACGGGTTATTTTCATGAGGGTGATGATCAATTGTATATTTGTTTCTTGCATGAATAGATAAAGATTTCCCGCATTTACTAAAATGACCTAACTGGCCACAAAATTATTCTAACAAAATTATTCTAACGTAACACAAATTTCTAATAGTCTTTCAGAGTTTCTGTTAAACAATAAAAACACCATAAGAGATTATATTATTGATATAGTAGCTTTAATGTAATTATATAGAACATTTTAGAAACCTTAACGGACCTAAAGCTCACAATCATGCTTGGACCATCTACCTAATACCGTCTAATACTCTCTCGCAATTCGAGCGGCGAAATAACGAAAGCTCGAATAAAAATTATAATTACTAAAGAATAAAACTAAAGATACAAGACAAAACAAAAGATAATTATCTTGATAAATAATCAAGACTTTGATAGGACCTAGTCGGTGCGGTCGAATAAACATAATCTAAAAAATGAACTTTTTTTTCGGCGACTATCGAAACATATAACGGCGTGTGACGGTGCATCTGATCGGTGGAGGCGGCGATTCCGGTATGTTTTCTTCGGAATTTAATAATGAGTCCCTGGCCGCTGACAGCGTCAAATAACTCTTAGCGGGTTGAAAGTTATAAGCAAAACAGTGAGTCAATGTTGTAGCCCGAACCCGACGGCTTGTTACGGCACGTGACGGCATGTCATCGTGGATACAGCTGCGATTTCGGTATGGTTTTCTTTGCAATTTAATTACGAAGCCACAGCCGATGACCACGTCAGTTAACTCCTTACGGTTTAGGAGTTATGATTGAAATAGTGACTGGCTAGGGTTTAATCCGAAAATTGATTTTTTTAAAGAAAGGTAACGACTATGGTTGAACGGGGTGATATAAAAGAGGCGGCTCAACTTAACCAAGTTTGAGGATGAGACCCGCTTCAATAGCATATTAAATAGCAAAGACATGTATTAATGATTGTGTGATTAAGTGAGATTACAATAATTTATATTTATAAGCTAACATAATTTTGATAAACAAAATACTTAATTATATTAGAAAACGAAATAAACATAATAAAAATAAATATAAACCGTGTACATATTTATCGTCTAATAGTTTCGACTACTACCATCGACGACGGACACATTTGAAGCAGAAAGTAAGCATGCACCATATGCATCCTAACGTGGAAATTAACAAAACATATCTCATAAAAGATTTAGGTAGTGTTTAATGTAGAAATTTTTTTATGTTTTTCTGTTTCTAAATTTCTAGAGAAGGGATAGATTTTTCTTCTCTAGAGAAGAATTGAGAATTTTTGAAAACCTGTTTAGATGGGAGTTGTATTTTTCCTTTTAGAAATTGAGAATAGTAAAATGCGATTTTTTGTATTTCTATTTAAAATTAGGAAAATGAGATTTTGTTTTTTTTTTAGAAAAATATTGAAAAAAATGCGACTAAACAAGTTTTTAGTTTTTTCATTCTCAAATGAAAAAATTCCCTGAAAAAATAGGATATTTTTCCCAACTAAACACACCCTTATAGATCTACCACCGTTAAAAAATTATTTTTAAACCCCCTCCCCCTCCCCTTTTTACTTATAAATACTCACCACTTCACCCATTTTTATACACAACTCTCCCAATTTATTTATACACACTTCTCACATTCCTCATTTACTCAAAATAAATTCGTATACGTTTATGGACCTAGATGATGTAGAAGAAAGAGAATAAATTAGTAGCCGTAAGAAGAGTTTTATTAAATGAGCGCTTGCGTATATTAAGATTAGATAACAAGCAAATCAACTTACGAGAAACAGCATAACCCGAGATCGTTCGGGTGCTCATGAGCGTTTACTCGTTAAGACGATTCCAGAACCATCTGATGATGACCACAAGCGAATTTTGTATAAGCAAAAGTAAGAATCGGCAAGGAAAAATGTGGAATGAGCGTTTGGTGTTCTGAAGAAGAAATGGGTCATACTAGCCAATCCCACACGAGCGCTAAAAAAAGAAAGAATTATTAATATGATGTATACATGCATCATATTACATAATATGATTCGAAAATACAAAAAAGTTGCGATATCTCCCCAATGGTTCCCGGAGGAAGCACAACAGCCGGACGACATGCTACGAAACGAAGAACAAGTGCAACAAGTTCTAAGGTGAATCAGATCATCACAAACGCATCAAAACCCTCGACACGATTTGATCGAACACTTGTCTCGCAATGTTTAGTTTTAGCTTTATTTGTAGTATTTTTTAATATTTGAAGTCTATGTAATGTTTTTAATTTATGAATAAAAGTTTTTAGTTTAGTTTACGTTTTTATTAATTTCGTACGTTTGCGTTTACGTTAATATTTACGTTTTTAGTTTATGAATAAAATTATTTAAATAAAAAAAAACGTTGACTAAAGGTGATTTTAATTGAAAGGTGAGTTGTTATTACGGTTGAAATATGAGTTTTAAAATTGAAGTGAGAAAACTGATGTAGCGCTGACGTGTCAGGTGAGTTGTGTTCTATCATACCATCTAGCCTAATTATACGTGTTCACTCCAAAAGTACACGTTAAATATTAGCTTCAAGCTTGTCGCCATTCATCATGATTGAATAAAACAAACAAGCACTTAGGCATCATATGATAAACTTATTCCAAATCACGTATCATCCGTTGTTTTATAAAATATGATATATGTTGTCGTCTTTGACTCTTTGTACAACATATATAGTCGTGGTTCTTTGTATCTACTGTTTTTTTTTAACGGCAAAGATGAAATATATATAAAAAATCGTCTAGCAAGATGCTAGAAACTTTGTATCTACATTGATTCTTCTTTGTATCTACTGTATCTACTGTAGTAAAGAAAATTTGCAACCAATATGGTTTTTACTTCTTACGTAGCACATGCTTTTACATTGATTCTTCTCATATAAGTAACGAGTTGCCCTTCTTCTATCAATCGACTTATTTCTTTTTTATTTTTTTTTATTTTGTTTTTATTTTTTTCTTTTTTTTAAGTCGTGATAAGAAAAAAACAATATTTCACACAAAAGTCAGTTTGACAAGTAACCAAAACTCTCTTTTTTCCCGAGTGCATAAGAACATTTGTGTTGGGTTAACAGATGACCGAAGGCAAGCCTTACAGTTTATGTAGGTAAAAGTCGAACTTGAGATATACACTCTCGAACTTGAATTGTTAAGTCCCCGACATGTACATCAAAACTATTGCAAAAAGATTTTTTACCACTTGAAAATTACCATTAACATAGGTCAATAAATGTAAAGAATGGAAAGTAAATATCATTTAAATGAAAGAGGAGAGCCGGGTCATTTGGCCATTGGTTCAGTGTCCACGTGGGTGCTCTTTTATATCATTAATTTCTTAAAGACAGTGGTTGCCCCATGAATAGGTCCCACGCCTACAAGTCAAGAGATTTAGACAGGCAAGATGATAATCAAAACTTGTGGGACCCATGTCTCATTCGGGTAATCATTTCTTTTCATTCTTTTCCTTCTGTGAAAAATTATCACATTATTTTGTAATTATTTCTTTTTTCACTGCTCTCTGTTTATGTGATTGGTAAGTTTTCCTTAATTGATATACGGCAAAAACTAATTTGATACAGTATCAGTTGTTGTAACTGTTTATATGCCATATGGGTCTGAACTCTGAAGTGTTGAGGACTAGCATAAAAAAATATTTCTTTTTTAGTTAATATTTTTATTTATTCTCTTATTTACAAGATTATGAGATATGAAAGAAAGTTAATGAATGGCTTAGATAAGAAATATCCGAGTGAAAGTAAAATATAAAACACATTCTGGTTGGGTAAGAAATAAACAAACATCAAATATAGAAAGATATAAAAATATCCTTTAAAAGCTTAGACATATACTATTAAAACACACAAGCTTATACTATTTTTTTCTGTTTTATTTAAATGCAACATGATATATTGGGGATCCTTATATATTAGGACCACGAGCATGTTGAAGGGTAAAATATTTTCTGGACCATTATCATACAACCAACGATTTATATATACATTACAGGGATAAAGCTTTGAGCCCAAGATAACTATGAATACAACTCATCATGACTAGGCCAATTGAATACATACTAAACATAGTGTGGACTAATAATGGAAAGAGACCAAGCAAATATGTTGATTGATATTTGCCAACTAATACGCCCCTGCAGTTTGAGCGGGAGGAGGGTGGACGCTCAAGCTGAAGCGAAAGTCTTCAAACAAAGCTGACGGAAGACATTTGGTGAAGATGTCAGCATACTGAAAACGAGATGGAATATGAAGGACCCGAACATGACCCGCCTTAACCATATCACGAACAAAGTGTATATCAATCTCAATATGATTGGTTCGTTCGTGTTGAACCGGGTTGGCAGACATATAAACGACACTAACGTTATCACAGTAAACTAGAGTAGCAGTCAAAAGAGGGGAGTGTAACTCACGAAGAAGATTGCGAGCAGCAGTTTCATCAGCAACAACGTTAGCAAACACCCATTTCAGCTTCAGCACTAGAGCGAGAGTTGGTGTGCGTGTTTAGCAGGTCCTACGACAATGTTATCACCTAGAAATACATAGTAACCGGAAGTAGACCTATGAGTAGAGGTGCAACCTACCCAATCAGCATCAGTGTACCCAACTAAAGATGTAGTAGCAGAAGCATATAAGTGAAGACCAAGCTCAAGAGTGCCCTGAACATAGCACAGGATGCGCTTGAGAGCAGCAAAATGTGGCTCCTTTGGATCATGCATATAGAGACAAACTTGCTGAACTGTATAAGATAAATCTGGGCGAGTAAAGGTAAGATATTGTAGCCCCCCTCCCCCCCTCCCCCCGCAAGACTGCGATATAAAGTAGGATTCTGCACAGGTGCGCCGTCCGGACTCAGTTTGGCCTCAGAATCAACTGGTGTTCAAGACGGGTTACAATTAACCATATGAGCACGTGCAAGAAGATCAAGAGCGTACTTCTTCTGAGACAAAAATAAACCTGTAGAATGACGAACAGCAAAAATGCCAAGAAAATAATTAGTGCCTCGGATCTGTTCATAGTCAACAACTCTTTAGTAAAAGAGTCTTTAATCTGGCTAAGTAAGTTGTAGACGAAGCTGTGAGGATAATATCATCCACATATATAGGTAAATAAGCAACCTGTGAGCCCTGTGTAAAGATAAACAGTGAAGAATCACAACGACTATGAGAAAATTCAGCCCGAGTGGCGTAACCTGCAAACCGCTGAAACCAAGCACGAGGTGCATGCTTCATCTCATATAGAGATCGTTGTAAAAGGCACACATGCCGAGGGTAGCGAGAATCAACAAATCCTGGGGGTTGATGCATATATACTGTCTCAGAGAGATCGTCGTTTAGAAATGCATTATTAACATCAAGTTGGTGAATGGGTTATTTTTGCGATACAGCAAGGCTAAGAACAGTATGAATGGTGGCCAGCTTAACAACCAGACTAAATGTCTCATCAAAGTCGACACCGAGTTGCTGACTACTACCGTTAGCAACAAGTCGAGCCTTATAACGACTCAACGTACCATCAGCATGAAATTTATGCTTAAATAACCACATAGAGTGAACCAAGTTAGCATCAGTCGGCCTCAGAACAAGAATCCAAGTACCATTTTTAACTAACGCATTATACTCATCATTGATGCGGTTGTCGTAAGGGACTTCTACAAGAAGTTTTACAACTCCCTAGGCAGAGTACCAAACCGTTGTAATAGTAGTATAGGCAAGACTCGTGGTTGTTATCGTTCTCTAGGGGAATAGGTTGGGAAGGTTTGATCGCGGTCTGACAGAATTCTAGGGGTTAAGAGAAGATTATTTTTGTATTTTTATATTTATAAGAAAGCAGTAAAATCATATGTTTGAGAGGTTTAGTTGGTTTTAGCTATTAAACTAAATAATAAACTACGCTAATGGTGATAACAATATAATAAAAAGATTGTATTCATTTAAGCATGTATTACTCCCTAGATTGCTTTTCCTAGTGTTGTTGCTTTGTCACGCTTGTGATGATCTATGTAATTATTTCCTAAATCATGAACAGATTACACGAACCCGCCGTCTATTTAATATTCTGTTGAGGCAAAACACAAAGTAAGATAGTACGAAGACTATTATCCGCCCCCCAAGAGTATATTAAATGCATTTGAAATATATTAAAAGTGGATCAACCATATAAGGGGCAAGGTAGTATGAAGACTGTTACCCGATGGTATCCTTTCTACACAATCATGTTTTCCTAGACATATCAAAAATCGAACTGACAAAAGTGGTTTCTAAAGCCTAACATGCATTTTCATCACAAAAAGCAACACCACTAAGATCTACATTCTAGGTTTCATACAATCATAAATGAATATAATAAGGAGTTTAGCCAAGCATGTTAAAGATAAAGCAAAAACAATAAAGAATCAAAACACATAGACATATTGAATGATTAAGATAGTTCTTACTGATTTTAAAAACATGAATTAAAGGAGATAACAATAGGGTTTTGAAGCCCTAAAATCGTCCCCTAATAAGTTGCCAAATGAACTAGGGTTCGTCTCCCTTTTTTACTCTAAAGTTACACAATAACCTATGATCGATGTTGTTACATTAGAGTGACTTTAATGTGCGAGTATCTGTCACTCTTCCTGTTAATAAAGAATAGAATTGTATTTCGTGCACACTCTCTCGGTGTTACGTATGCGTGTTTTGTGCATAAGATGCATTCAGATACACACCCCCCCCCGCCTCTCACTTATCACCCAAAGCTACAGCACGCACTTCGTCCCTGCTGACGTCGGTGAGTCGGTGCGGGGGCCGACCTCTACCATACAGCCGTCAAAGATGTCTGTGACACCATTACTTGGTGAAGTATGGACGCGTTGTGTATAATATGGTTGGACACCGTCTCCAGGCTCTAGACTTTTAATCTTTGAAGAGTCTAGGTTTTGGTCGTAGTCTTGTCTGTTTCTTATCCAAATGAGCCCAAGTCATGTGTATTTCTCCAAATGCCTTCCAAAATGTAATTACCTGAAATGAACGATTAATTACCTATATTTAGGCATAAAATGCACGATTGGGGGTTAAATGACCTCGAAAAAGTGTAGAAAATGACACTCATAAATCCCTACACTTGGATTTTGCTTGTCCTCAAGCATTGGGCTTTTCTACCCATGAGGACAATAGCAGTATTAGGGTCATTTAACCTACTCTTTAAAAGTATTTTACAACACAACCTTCTAGACCTCGTAATTAAAAGCACGGAAAGTATATACTAGCACCTCATATAAGTGTTTGGGATTCTCTCTTTCTCTCGGGTGTATAATGAATTATAACATAATAGGGAAACGGAAAATCAACACTCATTACCTGTCATAGCATATAAATTACCATAGGCTTGGTAAAGGATCAAACCTCCACTGCTAGGTGCAAGCATTATTCATTACTATCTAAGAGGTCTTTTAAAGGGTTGTGGGGTGTAGGTGTAAGATAACATATAATGGAAACGAAAACGGATGGGATACATTTGGGTGGCTTTGGGTGAATTTAGAGTGGAAGGGTTAGCTAATTATTTATATGAATACACGCTGGTTTAGTTGCTAAGCCAAGACTTGGACGAAGATATACAAACTCTACACAACTCTACATCAATCTCTTTTTTTCTTTTCTGTTTTTCTCTTCTTTTTTAAAACATAATACATCATAACACGAGGTTTATAACACGTACCCCTACACTTAAGCTTTTACATGCTCGATATTTACAATCTAACTAATGACCCGATTTAAGGTGAATCAAAATAACATGGAGATCATCTAACAAACGTACGAGGGTATTGATTCAACTTTTCTTCCCCGTTATTCCACGAAATAAATATTACCATTAATCCCAATTGTCCCAAAACTGTATTTAAAAGGGTAAGGACTTAGCAACCGTGTACTCAAATAATTAACTTGGGTTAAAACAATAATGTACTAAAAGTGAGTACATACAAGGTAGGCTAAGGTGATTTGGGTGTAACGATTGGTTTAAGGGTTAACAATGCTCTTCATTAATAGTCCGGAATCCACCAGAAAATTACGAGAACCGTGAAATAGGATAGGCTCGGAGGGTTGTACTAGGGGTATCCTGCACTAAAAATAAGTGCATGGCAAGGGTGTGGGATAGTTATATAATCGGTATGACCATCATAACAATTACAGGTTTAAAACATGGGTTAATCCTAATGCCTCTTATCAAGCAAATCCTAATACTTACTTACTATACGGTCTCGAGATGCGTCACAAAAACAAGTTCTAGAATTTAATATACTATCAGTACACTCATATAATTTAAACCGGTCTCAATGCTCCAGAAAAGGCGACAAAATCCACATGGTTTTGTACACTTCCGTAAGACGTAATTTAGATACTCATGATTGCTCACTCCTTACACTCGAGAAAGCTAAAGGTATAAAGCTATCTTAGGTATCAATAATAGATACCGAATTCCTATAGATTAAAGGCGAACCTCCACATTTTTTGGGGGGAATTCTGAGGGTTTTTTTTGTGTTAGTCATATACATCCTATCCTTGCAGAGCTATTAATACTCGGTTATCATTGGTATGTGTCATATCTAAAATTTTAAATTTGGGGTCAAAATACTTTTTATGCATGTTTTGATATATTACCATCATTTTAAGACAAAGCAATGGAAAAATGGAAAGAATAGTTTCTAAGGCTTATTTTCCCCCTACACTTAAGTTGAACATTGTCCCATTGTTCCTATAGAAGTACCCGTAAGGAATGAATAGAGCGAAAAAGTAAAGAAAACAAGTAAAAAGAAATAGTTACTCCCTGGTTTGCTCAATTATGGAGAAGAATCATGCGATAATGTTTTTGATCGCTCCTCCAAGAATCATACAATGAAACTTCCTAGAACTTCAAGCTATCATTCTCTAAATATAACATGTTATCAAAGACAAAGACAACTACACCAAGCATAAAATGTGCGATATAATAATATACAGTGTGAAATTAGGGTTGACTCTATAAAGCAGTAAAGATATGATGAGAGAATTGTTAAACTCATGGTTTTGCAGGTTTATAAAAGAATTACAACTTTCTTAAGTGTTGTACAAGTTTTATTTTCAAAAATACATAAAATTTTCGAGTTTTCCTGTAACTGTGCGTTTGACACCATCAGGAATATCCTGACCCCGTCACAAGTGCACGGTGACGGCGTCGTGTGTAAATCGTGACGCTGTCTCCACACTCTATGAAAACTCATTTTTCATTTTTGATGAAAAATTTCCTACACTCATTCTTTATAAGTTAATTTCATGTACAAAATGCTGCATAACAACCCAAGAATTAATAATTCAATCATATGACTCAAAACTGACGCGAATTAATCTAAACAATTCATTTCAAAGGTTTGAATTTGGTTCTAAAAACCAGACATTTCCTCTACACTTATTTTGTTTCAAAATACCTTTGATTGCAAATAAGACGAAGTTACAAACAAACAAAGCATGATTACAAAGTAATTCAAACATAATAAAACAAACAAAATTAAAACACAATACACTCCTAATGTGCGAGAAAAGTAAATATTGGGTTGCCTCCCAAAAAGCGCTTTTCTTTATTTACGAGTCTTGTAGCTAGACTCGAAGTCACACGTCCTTATGTGGCTTCTCCTTTATTGCCCATTCATCCTTCTACTATAACAAGAGTGGGATGCTTGCCTTTGAAGCTTTTGCTCTTCCATCGGTTGAAATCCATCTCCCTTTCCGAGTGAAGCTTTATCCTTTCTTCCTAATCCAAGACTAGCCTATTCACAGTCATAATGGGGGCTATAGGTTCTATATCGTTCTTATTCCCTTTCTTGATCTTACAAGGGGATTCATGTATCCTATGGAAACTTATCTTACTCTTTCCAGACCTCAGAGTTATGGTTCCCTTGTCAAACTTAATCACGGCCTTGGCCGTTGTTAGGAATGGTGTTCCTCGGATAAAGGGTCTTTTCTTGTCTTCCTTTATATCCAAATCACAAAGTCCACAAAGTACACATGCTCAACAACCTCAACTAATATGTCCTCAGCTATTCCTAAAGGGTAGATATATGAGTGGCTAACTAGTGAGAGTTTAATGTTCGTCTCAGCCGGCCTCTCGTCAGTTAGTTTCATATAGGTAGAGAGGGGCATGGCATTTACGTCGGATCCTTGGTCAACTAAGGCGTTTATGTGTTTCAGGCCTCCTATGTTACAGGGTATTTCAAAGTTTCCTCCTATGTCCTCTTTCCTTGTTATCTTTTTTCTAAGAATTGCTTCATAAACAGGCCCTCTAGGTGATAAATTGTATGTCTTCCCTTTTAGTTTTCCGACTCGTGCTCCCGATTAAGAGTCGTTGAACCTACGATTATCACCAAGCCCCTCTATCAGTTTCTTATTGATTCTATGTTTCAAATAATATTCTACAGGCTGAGAGCTGGGTACTTCAGTTATTTCTTCTTTTCCAGCTTCATTCTTCTTTTCGGCTTCGTTTACTTGCATCCCCGTTTCTGTTCCTGTAGGTTTTTCAATGTCATTGCCAGTTGCTACGTCAATCTTGTCACTCCTCTTCTCTTCTCCTCTTGCGAGAGAGATAGAATTTTACTCTTTTCTCTTTCCTCCCTCCAATTTCTGTGAGAGAAATGGATTTCTCTTACGTTCTTAGTGACGGGGAATTTAGCCTCTTCCCTTATCAATAACTTTTTCCAAGAGATCTGCAGGTCGTGATTCTTAAGAAGCCTGAACATATCAGATATTTACTGTTGATCTCCTCGCGTTACTTGAAAATGGCATTTTCAAATCTCTACATTCGTTCAGTGTGTGCTGCCATGTAGTCCCGTAGTCGAGCCTCGAAAGTAATTCCTAATGCTTGTGGCTGAGGGTTTGGACCTGTACGTTCATGAAAAGTGAAAGGGTTCAGCTTTGGTGGTTCATTTTTATTTTACAGATGAGAGTTTGAATAGACGGCTTCGACATAAGCTTGAGGGATGTGTGTTGAGCTTGGTCTGGGTGTCGGTTGTGATACCTTTAGTATGAAGTTAATCTGGTCTTCAATCTCAAGAAGTCTTCGGTCAGGTGTTTTTGAGGTGCTTTGAGGTGTGGAAATAGCCTTGACCGGTTTGATGAATTCTTTTATGTTATTCCAGCCCTCATGGTTGTAAAGGGAAAGGTTCTCAATGATTTCCCAAGATTCGTAGGCATTCTTATCGTGGAGTTTGCCGCCGACGGTGCGGTCAATCTCAAACTTGAGATGAAAAGAGACATGATCATAAAAAAATTTAGATTTGAAGCCAATGAACTCAATGCCAAGGTGAGGGACTTTTCGAGTAAGTCCTTGAAACGTGTCCTAAGCCTTCTAAGAGAGATTCTCCATGACGTTGTTGGAACATCAAGATATCATTGCAGAGTTTTTCGGTCCTTCTCGGTGGAAGGAATTGAGCAAGGAAACAAGTAGTAAGATCATCCCATGTAGTGATGGATCCTGTTGGAAGGCGTTCAAGCCAATTGCTAGCTTGATCGCGAAGGGAAAATTAAAATAAACGCTAGGCGCGTTCTTTCCCTGTATTAAACCGTCAAAAGTCAGTGAGTCCACAAGTTTTAGAGAATCCGAGGTGTTGGTTTGATCCTGCAGACCTACAGTCCACTAGGAATGAGCAAGCCGTTTTTGCACCGAATCGGATGGTGGTCCATATCGAAGAGGAACCACGTTGTTCCCTACTTTAGGTAGCTCAATGTAGCGAAGCGCGCGAGGTAAGCCCTCGTGCTAGGTTTGAGTAGAGCGCTCCAAGAGTACGGATAAGGATTCACGTCTCCCATGGTGGTTACGAGAATGGTGAGAGACGAAAATAATTAACACAGAAAAGAATAGACTACGAGAAAGCTAATCCGGCGGAAATTTAAAGTCTCACTTGAAAAGGGAGGAATATGGGAGATGTTAGTCGGGGGGGGTGGGGGGGGGGTTGAGGAGTAACATGATCAAAACCTAACTATTCCCACGCAGTCGACGCCAAAAACTGGTTGCGGTTGTCGTAAGGACTTCTACAGAAGTTCTTACAACTCCCTATGCAGAGTACCTAACCGGTATTTGTAGTAGTAGTATAGGCAAGACTCGGGGGCTGTTATCGTTCTCTAAGGGAATAGGTTGGGAAGGCTTGATTACGGTCTAACAGAATTCTAAGGGTTGAAAAGATTATTTTGTATTTTTATATTTATAAGAAAGCAGTAAAATCATATGTTTGAGATGTTTGGTTTGGTTTTAGCTATTAAACTAAATAATAAACTACACTAATGGTGATAACAATATAATGAAAAAGATTGTATTATATTTAATCATTTTTTACGTCTAATTGCTTCTCTAGTGTTTGTTGCTTTGTCATACTTTGATGATCTATGTAATGTATTTTTCAAGTCATGAAACAGATTACACAAACCCTCCGTCTATTTTAATATTCTGTTGAGTGCAAAACAACTGTAAACACCATCCTATTTTTACAATATCAGCGGACTATTCTGCTATTATACCACTTGAACGGGGGGGGGAACTGTGAGATAGAACTCTCATGGTAACAACAAATCATAATCATGCATAAAACAACCAAAAGAGACGTTTATTCAAAAGAAATTAGTGTTATTATTCATTTTCAAATCAGAGTTTTACAAAGCAATGTCCATAAATCTAGACTCCAATGGTAATGATTAACAATAGTTTTTAGCAAATCTTCATGTCCATGTCCACTCCGTTCGTATATTGCTCAATAACCCGAGATAAACATGCTAAAAAGTCAAAACAACGGTTGAGTAAAATTCATAGGTTTGATAAACAGTTTGAATACAAGTCATAAGTGTAGAAGAATTGTACAAACACAATAATTATGAAAATGTTATTGTTAATTATTCTTGGTTCACGTTAATTATTTACCCGTTATTTCTGTATAAATTGGCAACGAATGCTGTGTGTAACAGTTGAGCGTTCTACGCGAGATGGTCTTGATTTGGTCTTTTAGCTTGATTGCGTCATGTTCCTTACACTGGTCTACGCTCATGGCACACAAACTGACTAGTGTATATATATACCCAAAATGATGTGATATATATATAAAGAGATAATGGCCCTCGTGTAGGTAATTGTCATAATACCTATGAAATTCAAATATAGTGAGATTTGGTTACCTATCCGGCTAACACAAAGATGTTTGGTCAATCCCGATAAGAATCTATCCAAACAATATTCGCGTTCACTATGCCGAAAGTGATTAATGGGACCTTGAATAATTAGGGACTTTTGGATAAAGTAACTTTAGACAGTATCTGTAATAGTGTAATCAGGAAAGCATATAACTGTAAAAACACTTGTATCCTGTTAAGCATGTATAAGTCTTGAAAAGTATACACATTGTTATAAAATAAACGAGTGATGAGAGAAAAAGAGTTTGTAACAATCATGTATCCCCCCTCGTGGGCTGTTTTTAAAACAAGTATGATAAGTAAAGCGAGTAAGAACACACAGACTAAGGGTTGGGTTTGGGGGCGGGGGTGATTTGTTTGGGGAGATTAGTGGATTGGAGTCAACCTTACATAATCTTAATCTTAACAGGGAAGGTTGATATAGCAAATTATAGTAAACAGCCACGCATGTCGGCAACCTGATAGAATAAGTTGAGTCTTAGGTATATTGTACGCTAGAACTTTAGTTTTAAGATTATGAGTTTGATTGAAGAGAGAGTGGAATGATTGTATCACCGTCTCGGAGGGCCATCATAATTCAGAAGCATTCAGTAAACTTTTGAGAGCTAGGCACTTTAAATCGTAAACCAACAACTCAGTCAGAACGTAATACCAAGAATAAACTCCTTAATATGAAGCTCCCTAGTATTGTGATATGATATAATCGGTTTTAAAGCGTTTTAAATCAATATCTGGAAATGTTAAGCAGTGAAAGCTTAAGTAAAATGATTTTCTTGTAAGTTTTAAACTGAATTCTATACTTTTTCAAATTTGTTATATTTTAGACCCTTGAGTTAAAAGTCAAAAGTTAAAGCCGAGTTTGAAAAATACTTACGAGGTTGATCCTTTTAATTAAAAATATACTAAGGAAACCTTGTTCGTTGTAAAGTGACATAATAGACCCCTGATAGTTATAACTTTGATAAAATACATATCAGCCTTTAGTTATAAGTTTTCAGAAAGTTATCGATATATATCCCGCTTGTGCATGATTAATAATTTATGGGAAAGCATGTCCAAATTGCCATGCAAGCTTCTTTTATACATTTTAAAAGAATATTTATAAGTTTATGGCGAGAGGAGAGAGCGAGAAAATATGAAGTTTAACTTACGCAAGTTAAAATAACGATTCGTTAGGTAACTAGGAAGCAAAACGGTAACATAGGGTTTCAAAACGTAAACGTGCGTGTTTTAAGTCAAATTCCTTCCTTAATCATAAAGAGTGGTTATTTTAACATTAGTTACGCATCGCTGAGATAGATATAAACAATATTTAATCATTATAACATTTATTTTTAAGAAAAACACGAAATTAGGGTTTCGGGTGTACGGTTTTGGAATCAAAACATAAAAGTGAGCATGAATTGAGTTATCGAAAAATCTTAACAAGATAAAAATATATTTAATGATGCATATGAATCATTATACAAGGAAAGTGTAGAAGAGCATAAGTAGTAAATATCAGAAGCCCTGTTTTTTGAGCTCAAGGAGCAAAAATGTGAAATGGTGTCCGTAGCGGGTAGTATTTCCACTCGTACACCTTGTATCTTATTCCCGGGGCTTCAAATCTTCAAAACTTTTCTTGATTGATATTCTTAGATGATCCTAGGATCATATAGAGCAGAGAATAGTTTCTCACTTGGGTTATAGAAAGAGGAAGGTGGGTGCGAGTTGTAATGAAGCATGGAAGCATTTATTTATAGTCAAATGATGCATATAGACTAGGAAGGCTTTGTGTTTATGTTCTTGACACTTGGACAAGCTAGTAGTGAGTGTGTTGAAGCTAGATGATTAATATTGTATGCTAGAAATTAGCTAGAAGGTTATTTGTGTTCTATCCTTTTCCGCGGCTGATATAAACTCAAAAGAGTTCATGTGGCTTTGATTTTGACCATGGGATTGTTAAGCAGGTGGGTAAGCAGCTTGTGGACACATTTGGGTGATTCATTGAGGTGCTTGTGTGCAAAGAAGTTCTCAAAATGGGTCTAAATGCAAGAAACATAGCCGCAGGTCTGTTTTGGTTATATAGGGCTCAAATTCAAGTTTCTTGGCCAATATTTCGAGTATATTGATCATAGAATGATTAAAACATGTCCTTACGGTTTATAGCAAGGCTTATTAATGGAAATTTGCAAATGGTTTGGTTTAAAATGGGTCGAAGTTGTTTAAGTAAGGTCGTGGGTCTAAATTAGGTATGATTAGGGTTTTTGTGAGTTTTCAAGCTTATAACTCATGGGTATTTGATCAAGGAGGATAGAATACTGACCCTAAACATTGTATAAAGGATTTTTAATGAAATTGGATTGGTGGTTTAAGCTAATATGGGTCTAAAAGGAATGAGTAAGCCGCGGGTCTGAATTAGAGCTTGCATTGAATTATTAGGGTTTTCTAGGCTTCAATCTTTTGTATATTGCTAAGATAGAGATAGATAATGAATTGTAAATTCATTTATGAGTAATCCAATAGCACTTGGTTGAAATGATATCGAGATTAAAATGGTTAGAAACGAGTAAACGAGTCTAATGATCCATTTAGGTACGTTTAGGGTTTCTCGGGATTGGAGGGGGGGGAGGGGAGGGTGTGGGGGGGGAGTTGTGGCGGGGGATAGAGTGGGTGGTGAAAGATGATGAAATGAAGATGAAAATAGGAATTGACAATAGTTGTAAAATAATTTTATTCACAACTTCTTTGAGTTATGTTGACGGTTTTAAAATGGATAAAAACGAATAAAACGGTTCATAGTGTAGTATTTACTCGGGTCAGAAGGTTATGAGTTTGATTAGTGGTTTAAGAGAATAAATGAGAGTATGAAAGTTTTATGAATAGAATAATGTAGGTTTTACACATTATTGTATATTTTAGTGGTATTAGCTGTACAAAAGTGGTGGTGAAGAAATAAAAATTTATTATTGGGGGGGGAGATATAAACAAGCGATTTGGGGAATCAATTGCTTAATGACTTGTACACTGAGCTTTTAATGCGCGTTGTTGTACTTTGATTTGAAGCGGAGATTTTATATTCAAATGAGATGTTATATTACTTGTATATATGCTTTAGTATCTTTTGCATTCACTTTAGATGTTAATATTTCTATGAGATTAGGGTTTAGAGGTATAAAATACGATAACTTTAAAAGCCCCGGGGGGGTGGTGGGTATGTGTGGGCGAATGTATAATTATAGGAATAAAGTGTTTGGGGTGGTGAAGGATATGATGAAATTTGACTTGACGATATTGTGATGTTTGCTTGACTTATATATGACAGATGGCCATAGATAGGATCGTGATAAGTCTCGTCTACTTTTAGTTATGGGCAAGTTACTTTGCTTAATATGAGATATTGACAATCGTAATGTAATAAATTAAAAAATTTCCGCGCCGTACAATTGTGATCATAGTAAAATAGGTTGATGCATAAATTCATTCGAGGTTGTTATAGTCTCCACACCCCTATAGAAATCTCGTCCGAGATTTAATATGAAAGTTATAGTGATAGATTTAGGTACTGGGCATGAATTATGATTTTAATGTTAGGATTAATCAGGTTAACAATTACAGCGTGTGTGATGCATTTATAATTATGTTTTCCACCCAAAATTATAAATTAACCGATTGCTTTCATACGTCTACTATTTTCAAGATCTACACCTCATTGTATGACATCCAATTAGAGATTTCTCAATATCCTGAATAGAACCTTGTGGATGAAATGACTTTGATTATGAAACCTTGGTTAATAGGGCCTAAACCATTGCTTACTGCTGCTGCTTACTACTGTGATCGTAAAGAATCGTTATTCATAACCTGTTAAGAAGTCAACATCGAATATGAAATACTATCAACAATCCTTTGCTCAAAATTTTCATAACCTAGTGGTATTTAAATCATTTGAACATTGATAAAGATTCTTCGAGTGTGTTTCCTTTGTTATTTATGTCGCAGAATATAACAAGAAAATTTTAGAAATACAAAGAATCATGGAATGAATTAATGCTCAGAGGAATGGATTAAGAATTCTGTAAGATAGTTGCTAATCACGTGAGATACAATTTTGTAAAAAGAACACATGATGAAGGTATGAAGGTAATAATGATAGATGATAAGGAGGTTGTTTGTACAAACGATTGAAAGAAACTTTTTTGTACTATGTTTATAATAGCTATAAGCCTACTGATAGTTATAATTTTGTCACTTACAAAAAGACAGCGTCAACCCTTGTAACTATAATTTAATAAATTCATAGTTTGGATATTTATAGATTTCCCATATCACATGAAGAAGAGGTACCTAAATTATTTCACTAAGATGATCATAAATCCTTTAGTCTTACCTAAGCAGTAAAAACCAATAGGTAATGTGTAGAAAATATAGGATCATGAATGTTAGATAATATTGTAGCGGATGAGATGTTGATTGTACTGACTCCCAAATAATCGATGATAAAAAAAAAGTACTGAGGAAAAAGTATTCAAGTTGAACATAATAGAATTATAGAATTGACAATGAGACAGAGTTTTGATATCATCAGATAAACAAGATGTAAAGAATCATCACTTTATTATTTCATGTAACTTTAACTATCGAACTGTACCTATGAAAAAGTGATACCTTATGCTAAGTATCTTGTAGTTAAGGATAAAAAGTAACAGAGACGACGAGGATTTTTGCTTGATGAGAGAGGTGGTTTAGATTGAAAAAGATTCCTGATGAGAAGTTGAATAACCTCGCAGAGTTTGTTTCTAGGTAGAAATCCTAAGAACAAAAGAAGCCTCATACTAATATGTTTTCCGTGCCCGTTTGTTTGCTTTGACACATAATGTCCTTTCTTTCTACCGGCATGTACAGGTTACGGATGTTAGTTTGTTGGTGTTCCAATAGCCATTCTTCTGAGCGGTTCTTGGTCAGATGACCTATCATGTTGCATCTTTGACACTTTATGACAGAGTGCGAAAGGACCTCTGAGAATTCAGGTGCACCTTTCACACAAGGACGATTCCGTATACCCATTGGTAACAAGTATAAGTCCCTGATGGTTTCAGGTGGGCGGAGGGGGGGGGGTGCGGGATGGGGGGGGGGGGGGGCTGGAGGTTGGATCATTCGTTACGGTTATAAATAGTTATAGGTTATTCGGATAGTTGTGTTTATGATGTTTCTCCCTTTATCCTCAAGCTTTCTTTATAGAGCATTATCTTCTTATATGTTGTTCGCTTTATTATTTGATCCATTAAAGAGGGGCGGGAGTGGATGGCTCCCTCCGATAAGTTTAGAGGTTCGAGGCAGAAACATTTCCTTCAACACTTCTAGGTATTCCATTGATGAGACTTCCATAAGTTTCTCGGCATTTGTACAAGTTTTGGGCATAAGACGGCAATTCTGAATCTCCTAATTAAGTCTAAAGATCATTATTCTTTCACAAACCAAGTTTAAAATTCCGTCGTACCATATATCTTGTACTTCAGTTCGAGGGCCAGATACTTATCGGTTAAGAGTCTTTTCGATTCGGATCCAAGTTGATTATTGGCTTGATTATTCAATGAGGTTGACGCATGCGAGAGAGCCACAATTACAGGGCAGCATCGGTTTAAAGTACCCAACATATGTCACTTTTGGGGAGGTGGAAACTGGGGCGATAGAATAATACGGATTAACTGCCATCAACAACCAGCGAATGAGGCTAAGCTGCTCCTTCTTACCATTGAAGTAGAAAGGTTGACAGCTAAGACTACTCTTTATAGTTTTCCCCGTTTTTGCTACAGGAAGTTAAAGTGACGGGGGAATAGGGGAATTACTAGTACTTGCCATTGATGCAGCGAGAGGTGCTTTTAGAGCTGAGGAAATGCATCATTAATTAGTTGATTTGATGGCAGCTAAAGTTATAAGTGATTGGGGGGTAGTCACTTTTTGGGATGGCATTCTATCAATTGTAGATAACACTGTATAATAATGACAAATCAATAAGTTTTGAAGGATAATAACTTAAAAGAAAATGTTATGCTTAAAATGCTTAAAAAGAAAATTGCTTATTTTTTGAATTTTAAGCACTTAGGGGTTTTTTTTTTAAAAAATGGGTATGATACATGAAAGACGAGATAATGATACAAATGATGAAGAGAGGATGAAAGAGAGAGATAAAGTTGAGAACAAAAGATACAAACGAGATTGCCTTTATAATAACGGAAAGGGGAGGGAGGCGGTGGGGGAGGGGGGGGGGGGGGCATGCAGATTTGACAAGCGTTTTTATTTATACCTACAATGGGGGGGGGGGGGGGGGGGGGGGGTATCATTCCCGTGGATAGGATAATGTATAAATAGCTTGATGATTTTGAACCAGTAGTATGACATCCTAGTAAGATCTTCATGAATCCTTTGGTGTCAAACTTGGATTTTCTCAATGATCGTCAAGATCGGAACATTTCTGTAGTGAGCAATAGCAATCTTTTCCTTTTGCCCTATACTGCTTCTTTTGAAGTTTGAAATCTGAGTACGGATTTCTTTGATTTTGGTCTTTATTTCGTTCTCCATTAATACGTCCTTCGTCGAGAGGGGCAGATTTGATGTAGGTGTGTGTATTTATATGGCGGAGGGGGGGGGGGGATTGTTTGGAGGGATTTTGATGTACTTGTTTCTCATGATGTTTCAGATATACTCTTATCTGAATATTTACCTATTTCAATACTTTGAGGTTGGGGTAGAAGTATAAACCGAGAAATGGTGATACCAAATCACGAGGTTTGATTATGAGATGAATTAAATAACGTATTGAGGATGAAAATGGGGAATGATTCGCTTCTTAGGGTGAGTAATATCTCGTCAGAACAAAGAAATATCGAGGATAGTTTGTGTGATGGTGGTAATACCGGAATGAGTCAAAATAGATGGTTGGAGTAATAGGATCTGGTGATGAAATAGGTTATGTCCTTAGCATAGAAATGCTGTACGTCCTTCAATAAGTATTATATAGAAAGATGAGAAATACTAGTGGATCATATTATCTGAGAGTTTTTCCGAAGAGCTAAAAGATCTCTGCAAGGTTAGGGAAAATAATTCGATAGACCGAAATATAGTTAAGAATATTCATAGAGAAAAAAATATCCTCAACTTATCAGAAGTAGAGTGGTTGGAAAGACATCGAGAGCTATAACAACCTAGTTGTAAATAACATAAGTTATTTATAGTATAATAGTTATGTAATCATTACATCTGACCCGGACTATAATGCACGAAAGGACTTTGATAGCTTATAAAAAGAAATGTGGTTATAGTTAAGTATGACCTTGGAGGGTGCGAGGTCGTGGGAGGGGTGGGCGGCGGGTGGGGAGGTGTAAGGGGGAATGTAACACCCCCATTTTACAATATAGTAGTGGAAGCTAATCTGGGGTATTACTTCATGGAAAAAAACCAATCATAGAAAACAACCCAAAAGAGTCGTTTTTTCAAAAATATGTATCATTTCATTTCAAATTAGAATTTTAACAAAGTGCGAGTCCAAAAATCTAGAAACATAACAATGTGAAAATGATAACAATTTTAGCCATCTTCAAGTCCATAAGGAAATTACCGAGAGCCACTCCGTGCCATATTTATTGAACAAATAACCTAAGATAAACATGAGTTATTGATTTTACAAGTTGAGTGAAATTCATAATGTTTGATAAACAGTTTGAATTCTAGTCATAGTGCGTAATAATTGTACAAACACAATTATTATGAAAATTTCACTGGTCACGTTATTAGATACCCTGTTATTTTGTATAAATAGCTAACGAATGCACTTTTGTAGTAACAGTGGATTACTAGCGTTTAAATTCTTGTTTGGTATTTTGTGTGATTCATGTTCCTTGTCTGGTCTAAGAGCTTCATGGCACACAAACCGACATAGCTGTATTATATACCCAAAAATGATGTGATATATATAAAGATAGATAATGGCCCCTCGGTAAGTAGAATATGCATATACCAAATGAAATTCAAATATAGTGTGTTTTGGTTACCTATACCGTCAACACAAACAGGATTCGAGCCGAGAGCCCGATTAGATCATATCCATAACATTCCGTTCATATCCGAAAGGATAAATTGGTCCATGATAACGAGGGACTTTTGGCATAATGTAACATAACAGTCAGCCTGTAATAGTTGTATCAAGGATAACAATAACTTGTAAAAACACTTGGTATCCTGGTAAGCAATGTATAAGTCTTTGAAAAGTAATCACATTGTTAAAAGATATAAACAGTATGTAAAAGAGTTTGGTAACAACCATTGTAATCCCCCTCGCTGGGTTTATAAAACATGGTAAATAAGTAAAGGCGGGGTATATGAAACTTCACCTGTAGTAGTCTGTAATAAAGTATTACTGAAATTAAAGTTGACGACTGGATCACATCTTACAGGAAGGTTGATATATCAAATGATAGTAAACAGCAAGTCACTTAACCTGAAGTATAATATTTTGTAGTCTTAGGAAGATTGTACTCGGAGCTGGGTGGAGTTTTAAGAGTTATGAAGTTTGAATTGAAGAGTTTGGAATTATTGTATCACCGTTCGGCCATCATAATTCAGAATTCAATCAGTAGCACTTTAGAGGACAAGGGCACTTTAAATTCGTAAACCCAACAACTCAAGACAGTAACGTAAATACCAAGTGTGTAACTTCCTTAATATTAAGCTCACTAGTAAATGTGATATGAATATAATCGGTTGAGAGAGAGAGCGTTTTAAATCTTGTGTGTGGAGGGGTTGGAAGTAGAAGTGAGTTTTGTTTGGGGGGGTTGAGGGGTTTGTTTTTTTGAAATGGGGGGGGGTTGGGGGGGGGGTTGGGGGGGGGTCGACGGTTTATTATTAAAGTTATGTATTGTAAGGTATTAAACATGATTTTAATTTTTTTCAAATTTCACATTTTAGACCCTGTATTTGAAAAGTGGCAAAATATACCCTTGGGGTTTGCACTTTTACGAGTTTGGTCCTTTAAGTTTAAAAGATATACAAAGAAACCTTGTACTTTGGAAAGTAAATGATGATCCCCTATAGGTTATAATACTTTGATAAAATACATATTCATGCCCTTTAGTTATAAAGGTTTCAGAAAGTGTCTGATATATACCCCCTTGCATGGATTATAAATTACGAAACATGGTCCAAAATTGCGCATGCAACTTCTTTAACATTTCAAAAGATATTTATAAGTTATAATAAACTAAAATATGAAGTTTTAACGTAACGCAAGTTTAAAATAACGATTCGTTAGGCTAGGAAGCAAAACGTGTCAAATTAGGGTTTCAAAACGTAAACGCGCGGGTTTGAAGGGATGTGGACGGATGGTTGCGTAAGTGGTTTTTTAACAGTTAGTTACGCATGCAGGAGAAGATTATAAACAATATTAATCATTATAACATTTATTTTTAAGAAAAAACTACGAAATTAGGGTTTCGGGTGTACGGTTTTGGATCAAAACGGAAATGAGCATGAATTGAGTTTATAAAACTTTAACAAGAGTAATATTTATGATCATATGAACATTTATAAGAGTTAGAAGCAGAAGTAAGAATATCTTAGAACCTTAGGTTTGAGCTTCATGCCAGAGCAAAAATGGTGGAAAAGGGTCAATTCTGTAGTATTTCCACTCCTCGTACAGCCTTGCGTCTTGTTCCCGAGGGCTTTATATTTCAAATACAGCGCTTGTTTGATCTTATTAGATGATCCTCAGGATCATATGGAGCATTAGAATAGTTTGCTCACTAGGGTATAGAAAGATGGCAAGGTGGGTGCAGTTTAATGTTGCAGGGGAAGCATCTATTTATATCCCTAATGATCATAGATGAATAGAATCTTGATTCTATTCCCTTTGGACACTTGGACAAGCTAGTAGATGATGTGTTGAAGCTAGATGATTAATATTGTATGCTAGAAATTAGATAGAAGGTTGTTTGTGTTCTATCCTTTTGATCACGGCTGATATAAGTCTCAAAAAAAGTTAATAGTGGGCTTTGATTTGACCATAGTGATTGTTAAAGCTGGTGGGTAAAGCAGCTTGTGGACACTTGTGGTTGAATCATTGAGTGCCATGAGGTGCGAAAGAAGATTCTCAAAATGTGGTCTAAATGCAAGAAACATATCCGCGTGTCTGTTTTTGTTAACAGGCTCTATTCAGCTTCTTGGCCAATATTTTCAGAGTAAATTGATCATAGAATTATTAAAACATGTCATTAGGGTTTATTCGCAAGGCTTATTAATGGAAATATGCAAATGTTGGTTATATAATGGGTCGAAATTGAGTAAGTAAGGTCGTGGGTCTAAATTAGGTTCGATTAGGTTTTGTGAGTTTTCAAGCTTATAACTCACGGGTATTTGATCAAGGAGGATAGAATATTGACCCTAAACATTGCATAAAGATTTTTTAATTGAAATTGGATTGGTGGATTTAAGCTAATATGGGTCGAATAAGGAATGTGTAAGACCGCGGTCAGAATTAGGGCTTAGCATGAATTAGTAGGTTTTCTAGGCTTCAATCTTTTGTATATTGCTAAGATAGAGATAGATAATGAATTGTAAACTCATTTTATGAGTTTACAATAGCTCTTGGTTGATTGTTCGAGATTAAAATGGTTAGAAACGAGTGAACGAGTCGGAATGAAGTCCATTCATTTGGTAATGTTGGGTTGCTCGGATTCAATTTTAGTATAAATGTAATATGAGATGATGAAATAATAGATGAAATTAGGATTTACATAGTTGTAAAATAAAGTATATTACAACATTGATGTTGGTTTGAAGTGAGAGTAAAATGGATAAAAAACGAAGAAACGTGTCATAGTGTATATTTAGCTCGGTTTCAGGTGTTTCTGAGTTTTGAATAGGTTTAAGAGTATAAATGTGTATGAAAGTTATGAATATAATAATTAGCGTTTATACATTGTATAAGTTACGAAACAGATAACACAAAGAAAAGATAGACTATAAGAAAGCTAATATGCGAAAATTAAATTCTCACTTGAAAGGATTCAAGCAAGTAGAACTAAGCTAAAATATGATCAAACCTAACTATTCCACGCGCAGCGACGCTAAAAACTTGATGCGGTAGTTGTAAGGGACTTCTACAAGCAGTTTTACAACTCCCTAGGCAAAGTACCTAACCGTTGTAGTATTAGTATAGGCGAGACTCGGGGGTTGTTATCGTTCTATAGTGGAATAGGTTGGGAAGGCTTGATCACGGTCTAACAGAATTCTAAGGGTTGAGAGAAGATTATTTTTGTATTTTTATATTTATAAGAAAGTAGTAAAATCATATGTTTGAGAGGTTTGGTTGGTTTTAGCTATTAAACTAAATAATAAACTACACTAATGGTGATAACAATATAATAAAAAAATTGTATTCATTTAATCATGTATTACTCCCTAGATTGCTTCTCCTAGTGTTGTTGCTTTGTCACACTTGTGATGATCTATGTAATTATTTCCTAAGTCATGAACAGATTACACGAACCCGCCGTCTATTTAATATCCTGTTGAGGCAAAACACAAAGTAAGGTAGTATGAAGACTATTACCCGGCCCCCAAGAGTATATTAAATGTATTTGAAATATATTAAAAGTAGATCAACCATATAAGGGGCAAGGTAGTATAAATACTGTTACCCGATAGTATCCTTTCTACATAATCATGTTTCCCTAGACATATCAACAACGATACAGACAAAAGCTAGTTTTCTAAAGCCTGACATGCATATTCATCACAAGAAGCAACACCACTAAGATCTACATTCTAGGTTTCATACAATCATAAATGAATACAATAAGGAGTTTAGCCAAGCATGTTAAAGATAAAGCAAGAACAATAAAGAATCAAACAACAAGACATATTGAATGATTAAGATAGTCTTACTTGATTAAAACATGAATTAAAGGAAGGACAATAGGGTTTTGAAGCCCTAAAATCATTCTAATAAGCTACCAAACGAACTAGGGTTCATCCTCTTTTTTTACTCTAAAGTGACACATCTAAAACCCTAATCTCGGGTCTATATTTATAAGAATATCATTGTGATGGCGTCGCGTTTTAATCGTGACGCCGTCATAAAGTAGAATCTTCTAGATCCAGTGATCGTGCGGGGCACGCCGTCAAAAATTTTTGAGCCAGTCCCCTAATAAGTGTGACGGTGTCGTGTATAAATGGTGACGTCGTCTCCAGCCGCTGAGACTTTAAATCTTGAAGAGTCTTGGTGTTGGTTCGTAGTCTTGTCCGTTTCTTCTCCAAATGAGCCCAAGTCACGTGTATTTCCTCCAAATGCCTTCCAAATGCTAAATACTTAAAATGAAATGATTAAGTACCTATTTTGGGCATAAATGCACGGTTTAGAGGGTTAAATGACCTCGAAAAAGTGTATAAAATGACACCTCATCAATATAACATGCAAATCAAAGACAAGAAACAACTATACCAAGCGTAAAATACATGGGTGAATGATATACAACCCTTTTAATTATGAATTAAAATCCTAAGAAAGCAATAAAGATAGAATGAGTGTACTAATGTAATCGTGGCTTCTTCAAAAGTTAGGAAAATTACGAATTTTAGAAATTACACAAAAAAAAAATTTCAAAAATTCGAAAAACATGAAAAATGCAAAAAAAAATTATTGCATGCTGGTGACGCCGTCAGGAATAATCCTGGCGCCGTCTCCCGGGTCTGTAAAAATTCTTACTTTGTTTTCTTGGAAAAAAATTTGCATGCATATCCTATTAGTTATTTTCTGTAAAAAGTTCTACATAAGCCACAGAAACGATTAGTACAAACATATGACTCGAAACAAACACATGAAACAAGACGCTAATTAAACTAAACTATTTATTTTACATGTCTGAAATGGTTCTTAGAAAACAGATATATTCCCTTCACTTATTTGATGCAAAATACCTTTGATTGTAATTAAGATGAGGTTAAAGACAAAACAAAGCATGATCACATATAATTTAAACATATAGAAACAAAAACTAAAGAATAAAACACACGACACACCTAAAATGCAAGAAATAAAAAGATTAAGTTGCCTCCCAACAAGCGCTTGTTTTTGTTTGAGTCACGAGCCTGACTTTACCCTTATTTAACACTTAAAAGGGAGGATTTTCCTACACTTAAAGGACAAGATGCGATGAGGAGTAACGTATACACCTTGTGTGAGAAGGATCATAGGTTTTATAAAAGTTATGTTGTTTACTATATGCTCCAAATGGTGTGTTTCTTTAATTCCACCCTTTCCTAATCTATTTGTTTTAATGGGTAAACTAAGTCTTTCTCCTAAGAAATCATCTTCTATCACCTCCAAATTCAAAAAATTAACACCTAGGGATCCACTTTGTCCTAATAAACCTTGTTTAAATCCATAATGTTTCTTAGGATCATTAATGCATGGGTGATGATAGCAATACACATCCTTAGGGTGGAAAGACGCCACGTGAGGTGAAGGTGGTGTATGAATGGTCAAAGGATCTATTACCTTCACCCTAAAACTATCCGGACTATGTGGTTTGATGGGTGGTTCGGGGCCTTTTTGGTCTCCTATATATCTAAAGATGGACAATTTGGTATGTAATTTGGTAGAGGCTTCGGCTCATCAAAACTAAGAACTTCCCTAGAACTAAGAGGAATGTCATGATTACAAGTATTCAAGCCTAAATCCTCTAGTTGAGTTTCGTCTAAAGGTTCTACCTCTGTCGGTGTTCCTAAAGTCTCTTCTACTTCTTCTGGGTAATTCATGGGCGGTGTGTATTCCTTAAATGATGGTAGGATTTTTGGGCATGTATTTCCTACTTCATTATCCATCATACCTAGACTAATTATAGGCTCATCATATGCATTAGTAGAACCTAATCATGACATGCACCTAGGTATCTTAACATTAACAATCTCATTCCCAATTAATTGAGCCTTTAAATTTGCTATTGATTGATTAGAAAATAGAAATGTGTATAAATTTATGGAATATCTTCCAAGTTAAGCTAGTCCCATCTTTGGTCAATTGGCATATTAAGCCCCTCAAGTGCTAATCTATTATACTTGTAACACATTAATCTTTCTAAAACCATTTACATTATATTTATACTTATAGTTGATTATTGTGTTTGACTAACCAATCACACGAAGCCTTTCAAACCTATAAAAGTTATAGTCAAACTATCTAATGGCATTCTCGTAATAAAACGATTAAAACTTGGTTTTGGTGTGTTACATCACTACTCCTTAGATTGCTCTTCCTAGTCCTATTGTCCGTCACCCTTGCGATGTAATGTGTAAGTATTTCCTAATTCACAAGAAAATTACACGAACCCGCTTTCTATGCAATATTCTGTTAAGACAACGCACAAGTAAGGTAGTGTGAAGACTATTACAAGGATCCTAAGAGTATATTACACGCATTCAAACACTTAAAAGGTGATCAATCTTATTAGGGCAAGGTAGTATGAAGACTATTGCGAAGGTATCCTTTCTACACAATCACGTTTCCCTATATGTCTTCACAATCAATTAAGGAAGCTACTTTTCTAGAGCCTAACGTGCACACCACCAACAAGAAGCAATAGTAAAAGGAATCACAAACTAAGTTTCATGCAATCATAAGCAAACACTAATAAATTTAGCCTAACATGTTAATTGAAAGCGAAGAACAGTTAATCAAACAATACATAGACATATCAAAATATTAAAGGGATAAAATAACTTCACTTTAATAAAAAAATGGAGTAATGGTGGATACAGTAGGGTTATAAAACCTTAAAAACGTCTGCAATAATGCACCAAATCATTCCCTAAGTAGAACCCACGAATTCCACCTCTAAAACACAAAAATTAGGGTTTGTATATATAGGAAAAAAGACGTGACGATGTCACTTGTTATTTGTGACGTCGTCAGCCCGCGAATCTTCTTTGGGCTTATTATGAGTCAGCTACTTTAACGGCGTCAGAAAGGATCTTGATGTCGTCCCTTGAGTGCTCTCACGACGTCAAAAGAAATGTTGGCGCGTCTCCGAGCGCTATAAACCAAAACTTGAGTATCTTCGAGTAAAGTTGCAATCTTGTCCCGTTTCTTCCCAAATTAAGTCCTAGTCACGTGTATTTCCTCCTAATGTCATCCAAGTGCTAAAAATACAAAAAGAAACAATTAAGCACATATTTTGGGCAATTTCGCATGATTTAGGGGGTTAAATGACCTTGAAAAAGTGTATAAAATGACACCTCATCAATAGAACATAGAATTACTAAGCTTAACTGTTATTATATGTTAAACTCCCATATTAGAGAAAAAAATAGAGGAATACTATGAGGACATACGGGTTGAAGCATCTAGTTTATCACCTAAGCAAAAAAGATACGTTGATGCTTAAGTGGTATGATACCAGTACACCAGATAAGGCTAGTTCCACCAGTGGGTCTGTGACACCCAAGTCAATCCCTTATGGGTTGTTTGTCTATCCGTGTGATGATACCATGATATCATAAACTCAGCTGAGTCGTGTGGATTTAGATCACAAACAAACCAATGACCTACCTACAATAGAGTCTCAATTTGGGAGCATAAGCCAAGCATTTGCAACCTAAGAAACAATTGTGACTGATTTCATTGGGTATGTCATGACGCATTTTAATTTTGATATTATGGAGATTGATGATCACCTAGAGGTAGGTAATGCTGATGATATGCATTTTGATAGTTCAGGTCAAGAGGGGTTAAGTCATGATGAAACCCTTGGTACTGAAGCTTTAGACCCGCCTTTTGGTCTTAATATTTGAGCACAGGTTAGTGATGAATTTGTTATTAGTGAAGGCATAGTCAGTAACCATGCCACATTTCAAAATTGGGTGGATGAAGAGTCAGGAAATGAGCATGATGTTGTTCTAGTTAGGTTTGATGAACAATGTCAAACTGAACAGGAAGTTATAAATCATGATATGGTAAATTGGCACATTCATATTAGACTAGAAATTGTTATAGTTAAGATAGATGAGCACATTGATAATGATGATCCTATGAAGACTGAGTATGATGCTGAGTCTAGTGAAAATAAAGGAAATAAGAATGATGAGGATGTCATGGTAGATGAAGAGAATGAGATAAATGAAGTTGAAGTGGATGTCCACTTGTTTGGTAATAATCATAACTTCACCACCATAGGGGTATCAAGTCAAGTCCATAAACAAGTTATGTTGAGAGTTGATGCATATGTGTTGGAAGGTGATGACTTTTATAGTGAACCAGGGTGTGAGGGTTATGGTTCATGTGGAAGGAGAAGTTAAATTAATAAACTCAAAAAATCATTCATGCAAGGTAAGTTAATGGAAACAAATATGCTTTCTATTATGGGAAATTTTTTGCTAGCACAAAGGAAGTGAAAGATATTTTGTATTTACATTCATTTGAAACTAAAAGGGAGTTAAAAATGATAAGAAATGACAAGTTAAGGGTTAGAGCAAGATGTTTTGGAAAAATCCCAGTGTTTACAACTGCAGCACATGGTTGTGAAAATGACTACAATGTTGGGCATCGTAAATCAAAAGGCCCAATTACTATGAAGAGAAAGAGAAAGACTTTAGGGATTGAAGGTGATAGTCAGGCTAGTGTTTCAGCTAGTGGAGAAATACATGATATAGGTATATCTTGTCCATGGGTTTTGTATGCGGACAAATATAAGTTTACCAGAAACTAAGAGGTAAAAACATACAAAGATACACACACATGCCTTCTATCAAGGCAGATCAAGGCCTTCACATACAACTTTTTGGCTAAGATTTTTTTTTATCAAATCAAGGTGAATCCTGAAATACTAGTAAAGGCAATTCAAGACCAACTTTAAAGAGAATTGGAATTTCAAATCTCAAGTGTAAGGCTTTTAGAGCTAAATCTAAAGCAGACATGGAAATTAAAGGTGATCATACTCTTGAATATGAGTGTCACACCCCGCCAAGGCGAAAACGCGAGGCGTAACATGATAGGCATCATTACAACACATTGATGTCAACAATAAAGGATAACTAGAATGCAACTAAATAAAATCCAAAGTGTTATGACGACACCTAACACAAGATGGGTCTTGTATTGAGGTTATTCACACACACAATACATAGACATAGAATTAAATCCCAAACATAACAACATGATTTTCAAAACTTTCAAAGTATGAAAAATATGAAATGAAGTCTCTAGAAAAAAGGCTCCAAAATGCAGATTTCCTAAGGTCTCTTTCTAGCCACACAAATTAACATCCTTAGCCTCACTATGCTCACCTGAAAATGATACTTTAAAACGTCAACATAATGTTGGTGAGATTCATAGGTTTAACACGAATACTTACTCTTACTGCGAATCATAAACATTAGGACATACAAGAATATTATACACAAATGCAAGCAATTAAAATCATCACATAATTAATTAGACATTCGGGCTTAGATTAGCACTGGCACTACAAGAAACCAATCTCACCCAGATTATACCATATAGCATGGGATAGGCGTACCCCTCCGATCCATCCTGGGTAGGCATACCCCTCCAATCCATCCCGGTAAGCGTATCCCTCCGATCCATCACGGGTAGGCGTACCCCTTCGATCAAACAATGCATACACATAAGCCATATAATATTAAGTAATATTATTATTTTTTGTGTAAAGGGGACTCAACCCCGGTAAAATATATTAACACCCAGTAAAAACCGTTAAGTACACTGGAATGTGGCTGAAATACCACATTAACCTCAAGCCCAAGCTTGAACAACCACTAAATCATATGACATACCATATGATATCTAGTTATACTACATGACTAATGACACCAATAGGAAAAAACCACCTAATGGTGCATAAACAATGGAAATGCAACATAATTATAAACCAAAACATGTTTCGGGCAAGCTCCACCGCTGAGCAAAAAACACACCATCCTTGGACTTCTTGAACCGGCAAGACAAGAGCTTAAGACGAACCGATGAGAAGATACAATCTATCACTTGTTTAGCCGTCCTTTTTTTGTTCTTGAAAAGGCGCTCATTCCGTTCTTGCCAAATGAAGTACGCCGAGGCCGCAAGAACTAGCTTAGCAATCATACTTTTAGAAGATATTCTATTAGCAAAGGGCTTAATAATCGACATAATATGAGAAAATAATGTAGTCGACGTATCCAAACCAGCAAAAAACTTCATATGGTTCCAAACCTGTTGCGAAAAGAGACATTCAAAGAATAAATGTTCGTGCGAATCCGCCACAACATCACACAACGGACAAACTTGCATCAGCGAATTCGACCAACTACAAACTTTATCCCGCGTTTTCAACTTTTGATTCACCACCAGCCATAGGTTGAAAGTGTTTCGAGGAATACAGTACGCAAACCATACAACAGCGAACCAATCAACTTTAAGATTTTTTGGCCTAATAGTAGACCACACCGATGAGACAGAAAAAGGTTTCAACACTCCTAACTCATCATGCCATTCCAAACAATCAGGACTTTGGCTCAAAATAATATTAATCGTTTGAAGCATAGGGAATTTATCCGTAAGGTATGGAGGCCAATCCCACCCGAGGGGATATAAAATTAGATAACGGGCTTAAATCACACCACTTATCAAACCATAAAGAAGCCACATTGCCATCACTAATTTTGTACCACATATTATCCCGTATAAGAGGACGTAGTTGGAGAATTTTCCTCCAAGCCCAAGACATGTTACCACGAATGGGCATGTCCTAAAATTTTCGCCCTTTCAACTTATACGAATGAATCCACTGAACCCATAAGGAATCCTTTAGAGAAATAAGCTTCCAAATATGAGACACCATGAGGGCTCTATTGAAGATAGCTAACCTGCGAATGCCCAGCCCACCCTCGTCCTTGGGGAGGCACACCACATCCCAGGCGACCTTGGCATGACCTTTTCGCATATACACCACACAAAACCTCTCATTATTTGCTCTATATC
>BQNB010010529.1:10884-76124 GCA_026074375.1 Tanacetum coccineum | reverse complement strand
AAACTCATTGTCCAATAAATATGTTGTGAAGGTTTTATACCAAGCTCTAGGAGCTTGATGTAGTCCATACAGTGCTTTTTTAACCTTGTATACTCTATCAAGAAAGTATGGATCTTCAAATCTTGGTGGTTGACATACATACACCTATTCTTCAATCTTACCATAGAGAAAAGCACTTTTTACATCCATTTGATACACCACAAAATCTTTAAATGAAGCATAAGCTAAAAATAGCCTAATTGCTTCAATTCTTGCAACAGGGGCAAAGACTTCATCATAGTCAATCCCTTCTTCTTGTGTGTATCCTTGAGCAACCAATCTTGCTTTATTTCCTATCACAATTCCCCTTTCATTCTTTTTATTCTTGAAAAACCATTTAGAGCCTATAGCCCTTTTTCCATTTGGTAAATCCACTAAAATCCAAACTTCTTGTAACTTGAATTATAGAAGCTCTTCCTGCATAGCCTCTATCCAGCTTAGATCCTTCAATGCCTGAATTACCTTTTTGGGTTCTCCCTGTGATAAAAAGCAAGCAAACAAGCATTTTTGAAGGTCTTTATGGTTTGTTCTTTGTTGAATAGTACTAACAAACCTATGTTCCTCTAAATTTTTTGACATCTTTCTTGTTTGTGTAATCAATTTTTGGCGCCGTTGCCGGGGAGAGGTGTAGCGATTTTACGGGATTGTTCTTGTTCGAGCCTTGAAGATCCTTTCTTCGGAAAGTTCATTTTCATTCTTATAAAAAATATAAAAATTCAAAAATATTTTTCTTCTTATTTTTATTTTTCCTTTTCTTTTATAAATATTAAAAAAATATCAAAAATATTTTTCTTTCTTATTTTTATTTCTTTTCTTATGTATTATTTTCAAAATATAAAAATATTCTCCTTTATCCTCTTATCCGTTTAATTCTTTCTTCTTATCCTCTATATTGTTTAATTCTTATGTCGACATTCCAATTTTATCAACCTTGCTACGGGTGTGGAGAGCCATTTGTTGGTTCATTTTGTCCACGATGTAATCCGAATTCTTTCGATAATTCTCTCAATTTTTCCGACTACCCTCCACAACCCCGGTACGAGACGAATATTTGTGAGTTATGTAGAAACGATGCTCATTTTGGTTACGATTGTTCACCTCAAGTTCCGTTTGTTTACAATCAGGACCCGTGTTTTGATCAAAACTTCGATAATACTTTTCCTCTAACTTCACCAAGTTTTCCTCATGCGACTTTTCAGTGTCAACCGATGAACCAAAGTTATGATCCTAATTTTTCCGGTTTTGACCAATATCAACCCTAAATTTACGTCACTCATCAACTTCCTCGGGATCCAAATAAGGATATGCTGTTAGAAATGGGAAAGCTAATTAGAAATAATCGAATTTTCTTTAATAACAACATTTATGAAGAAATGAGTATAAGAGCGTTGTTGGCTAAAGAAAGAATTCTCAACTTAATTCAAGCTTGGGACGAAAAGCAAATTAAAACATGGAGATTGCCGGAATTGCTACCTCAACTTTTGAATGATTCAAAAACTATTGAAAAAGAGCATATTAAACGTAAGCAAGCGGCTGATTGAGATAGTTTTATACATACATTAAAATAAAATACTATAATAATAATATTCCAAAGAGCAATTAAGAAAATTACCAAGTTACCCTTGATAAAATTCACTCTTAAAAATATTAACGGGAAGCAAATAAAACGCGACAAATAAGCAAGTAAATCAAAATTAACTTCTAAAAATACAAACTAAATTTCTAAACCTAAATTAGGACGAAAGAAAATTTTAAGAAAAAGAAAAATATTTTTTTGATTATTTTTGAATTTGAAGAGCTATCAGAATATATTAATTGTCCAAACTGGAATCATCCTACTATTTTCTTTGACGATGATGACGAGGACGAGGAAAGTTCTATTCCCTTGAAAGATGTTATTATTTCTGGACTTCCCCCGTGTGTTATAATCACACCCGTTTTATTAACCGAGGAGCCCGTTAACTCTCCAAGTATGGGGGACGAGCATCTTGACACTATTCTGGCAACGGAATCAGACGAAGTAATAAAGTCTAGTGTTGAGGACCTTGTCCCAATCCCAAGTGAGTTCGAGGGTATTCCCGACAGTATGTGTGATGTGCCTCTTTGTAACAATCCTACCCCTCTTGAAGCTTTCAAAGAACACTCTGAAACTATCATCGATTTCAACGATGATTCTACTTCGAGTGATGACGATTCTCCTTATGGTGAGGATATCAATTATGTTGATGCATCACCTCCCGATGCTGATCGTCAGCTTAGAGGTGGTGGAGATTGTTACCCCGGAAGATGGAGAGATTGAGGACGATATTCTTCATGAAAAATTATCGAAAATCAATCTTATCATTGCTAGGATCGAAGCATTAAAAGATAATCCCACTCCATCTTCCGATGTTATGACCAAGTCTTCCTCCACATCTCCTAACTTTTTCTTGGAGGAGACTAACACCGTTGATAATTCTTTACCCAAAACTAAAACTTTTTGCTTTAATCTGGAAGAGATTAGTAGTGGCAGTCCTACTTCTTATTCAGATTTATCTCTTCTGGATTATGAAGCTTTCTATTCTGATGACGATCATATTGAAGAGAAGAGTAGTGGCAGTACCACTACTCATGCTGATTTTTCTCAATATGATTCGTTCATCTTTGATCTTTCGATCGATTCATTTCCTCCTGCCGATATGAGTGATTTATATCATGAGGAGTTCGCGGTGAATCGTCACTATATCTCACCAAGTATGATTGTTTCTACTTTAGAGCATGAGCTACGAGCTGGGCGATTTTACCGTGGATGTGTGGGGGATTATTTTTCCAAAAAGCGAACCATGAGGTTTCATGTGGCTAATGTTTTGCCTCCCATCCACCCTTAACCCTGGATCTGGTTTTCAGACTTTCTTGTGATTCTATCTTTGCTTATCTTTAATGGATCTTTCTTCCTTTTCTCACGTATCCCGTTTCTCCACCATATCTTCTCTCTTGCGGAAATGAAGATACTATATTTGACCCCGACATCTCCATTTATCATTCTTTTATACCAGGTGTATCTCATCGGAGTGGAACTTTCATGAAATTCAGTGTTTATCCAAACCATTTGAATGAAAGTCTGATGGAGATTTTATTTTCCACTTGCTCCCCCAGGGACCAATGAATTTGGGGTCGAGTCAGGCTCAAGACTCGGTTAACAAAAAGAATCGCTTCGTGGGTGGCAACCCATGCTTATCCATTCTATCTTCTTTCTATTTGCTAATAAGTGTTGTGTGTTGTGTTGAGGCTCGCCTCTTCTATTATCCGTGTTTTTGTGTTTTGTGGTTTATTGTCCAGGATTGCCCGGATTTTGAAGCCTCTCGTGCTCGCGGTTTTGTCCTTCGATCACAAGAGCTTCATATCCTCAGCTTCATTTAGGGAATCGTTATTCCTAAAAATTTATCATTAACGTTTATCTTTGCTAGCATAACTTCATATAAACGGCTTTAGATTTGCGTAAAAGAACCCTTAATACTTGAATTATGCCTTGAAATTAGTATGAGGGTGACAGTTTCACATTAAGGACAATGTGTAGTTTTAATATGGGGGGGAGGGGGGAATCTATCGATTCGATTGTGCCTGCAGCCGTTGTTTTCACGTAATCCCGTTTTTACCACCAAAATACCAAAAAAAAATGAAAAAATTTTAATTTTTTTATTCAAAAATAAAATAAGTGTTTTGTCACCATTTTTACTTTCCTGCTGGGTAGAATAAGAATAAATTTTGACTCGATCGAGCGTGTTGAGCTCTAGCTTGTTCCTTAACTTTTAGGCTAAGCGTTCGCGAAGAACGAAAAATGATAGAGTTAATTATGAGTTGGATGCTAAACAAGGATTAGTTGGAAATCTAAGAGCTCATGTATGTAATTTGTGGCTTTTTCTCCCATAAGCTCTTAACCGGACTAATAATATGTGCTATTTTTGGAAATTAAACTTAAATCAACAATTTTTATGTAGAGTATAGCAAAAATTTTAGTCTTAGTTCAAACTTATACTTGAATTTTTCAAAAAAGAAGTCTTCTCTATATATATATAAAAAAATGAAATAATGAAAAATGAAAAAAAAACCGTGGGCTGATAAAAGTTTACTACCTCTTACCGGCTCACAATCGATGTGGTAGTCTTCTAAAGAAAGCACATAGTAAGAATAAAAATCTAAGACTGATAAAAGTTTGCTGCATCTTGCCGGCTCACAACCGATGTTGCAGCCTTCTAAAAGGTCGAGGGTTACAATTGCATAAATGTTATGTTTAATATTAAGATTGAATTAATAAATAGATCTCTTTTTGTTAAATTTAAATATGCTTTTGAACTTTGACTATTCTATTTTAAAGCTATGTATATTTGGGAAACCTAAGAGTTTTTGAAACCTAAGGTCCGTGAGTCCCGATACTAGTCTCTATGGGGTGTCAAAAGCCTGGTCACTTAGCCGCAAGGTTGGGATGTGCCGAGACGAAAGTCGCTACATGGGATGATCTCGCCTTCAAACTCATTATTCTCGGGTGGAACATGAAGCATAGAATTTTGGGAAACGTTGATTCCACGGTTGAAATTCAAATAGGCACATTCACTAAGATATCATAATTGTCGGGAGTTGAAAAGTTCCACAAGTTGCAAATATGAGTAGTGTTAACGCATCTTAACTTTATTTAGCGGTGATTTGTTTTAAGTTTGGTTTGGAGAAGGGGAATAGTCAGGAACGATGAATTATCCTTTTTGGGGCATTCTCTGGATCGAAATAAATCTTTTTCTATGTCCCTAAAAGTTTATAAAAATAACGAGTAAATAAGTTAGTTGCTCTAAAAAGAAAAGTACAATAAATAGAAATGAATGAAAAATACAATAAATATGTGGAATAAGTGTATACATTTAGAAAATGGAAAACGGGGCGTTTCTTAACTATTGATTCCTTAATACCTTTAGATGAGCACTTTGCTACTTTTCAAGGTGATTAGTTTGGGGGGATTGGAATTTTTAGTTTTTAGCGCGTATTTATTACATTGCGTGAGGACACGGCAATACCTTAGTATGGGGGAATTTGGTATTTGCTATTTTATACATATCTTTTACCTTGAAAAACGAACCCAAAAGATCAAAAACATATTAAAAATTGCAAATATATGCTTGTTTTTGTGTTTGTGTATGTGCAGGTACCGGATATCAAGAAAAGGACAAAAATAAAGACAAAACCGAACAAAATCGAGCACGGGATCGAAAAGAGCACGAGAAAACGAGTCCAACGGTGCCCTCGGATTTTATTGGGCCAGCCCGTAACCCACTTTATTGGGCTGGGCCAGCCCAAGCTAACTAAGGCCCAACAAGCATTATCTAGGCCCAAATCAAAATAATGAAAACCGGATATAAATTGTATTGGCGACATCATGTCACGTGAGCTCTAATTAAATGGTTCAAGAATCATGTGACTCCCCACTACATCATTTTGGCAAATCAAAGACATCCACGTGGCATAGCAAGTTGTGTTTCATTTCATTCTTCAAATTGATCAGATGGTTGATATTAATGCGTACGACGTACGCCGTTTCACATAGCCACGTGTCATGCAGTGAACGGTGGATTAAGGGATTAGCAGGGCTTGATCCGTGTGCCAATCATTTAAAGGCAATGATTGGCTGGAAATTTTCTCTTTCACCCCTTCTTACCTTATAAAAACTAACCCACTCCCCTCATTTTAAGGAGGAGGATTTAGATGTAGGATTTAGCTTATTTTCTCTAGTTTAGCTTATTTTAAATGTATTTTTGCTATCTTAGATTTTGTAAAAGCTCTTCAGTAGCTTATTAATCTTTTGTAATTGGAACTCTTTAGCTTATTCATGAAATGAAGGTTTGTGGTTTTATCATTTAAAGTTCTCATTCTCTTAGCTTATTACTTTACTTTTTTTCCTTTTATCAAATACGCTGCATCTTCAGCTTATTTCCTGAGCTTATTCAAGTTCAAAACAAGTTTTGTTAGTTGGTTCGATTGAGTCTTAAGCTTATATTTCATTTCCTTAAATCTTAGATCTAGTTAGTTGAGACTATTGTAGATCTAAATAATCTTTGCTTATCCTCATAAAGGTAATCATAAGAGTTTTAAATCTAGTTCTAATTTTCGTTTTACTATTCAAAAACTTATGGTTCGAAATGTTTAATTCTAGCTTATTTGGTTTCAAAGTATGGTATGCTTATTAAGGTTCGGCTTATTTGTTCACCTTTTTCTTTTGCTATTTTTTCCATGATTTAAATTCTTAGACACAAAAATAATTTTATAAACTTTTTGATGCCATTTTCAAATTAACAGTTTAGAAATTGTCATTTTGGAACATAAGTTGGTTTTAATTTTTAGAATATAATTGGGCCCGTAGTTTAGTTTGTAGAATTTCAATTTGGCCCACTGTTGATTTTTGGATCACAATTGAGTTTTATTTAGTTCTTGAATTGGGCCACGTTTGGTTTAAGAAGTAGTATTTGGGTTTCGTGTGGATATTTGGAGACAGTAAGAATGAAATTTCAAATTGAAGTATAAAACTGTTATTGTTAACAGTGTGTTTGTTTATTTTGTTGTTACGGTACCGGTCAACTCATGAGGCGTAGAGCTTAAGGGTTTAATAAGCTGGATAAAATTTGATTATTTTCTTTAGCTTATTAAACCGGGTGGTATTCGTTTAATTGCGGATCTTCAACTCGATTCAATTTTCTATCATTTTTCAATTAATTAGTGTAGATTTATTTTATCGTTTTATAATATGTTTGCCTATTTGATTTTTGCCATGCTTAGCGTAGATTTTTTTATCTCTTGATGTTATAACGTTTGCCATGTTTAGTTAGTTGATTTATTTGCTCATTTAGTGTTTAGAAATTAGTGCGGATTTAAAATATGATTAGAGATTATTAATTTGCGACATTTATTTAGATTAAAGTTTAAAAAAATAATAAAAAAAAATAATTTCTTTTAATGTAGGATTTATTTTTAGAAGTTTGCAATTTTAAAATTGAATTTATAATGCTTGCTTATTTGTCTCATTTTAAATACTCATTTTTGTTTAATTCCTTACATGTTTAATTGTTTTTATTGCTTTGCTCGTTTTTATGCTTTTATTTACTTTATCAATATGTCAAGTGGGATTTAGAAACCAAATCAAAAATCTTTTTAACCATTCGAAACGCGCGATCACGAACTTAACCGATTTTCAATTCACGCTTCGTCAAGGGAAAACGACCCGGGAGGTTTTTGAGACAACTTTGGTTAAAAGTTCGTTTCTAGAACCCGACGGAAAATACTTATCTATACTATAATTGTTACTTTCCTTATATACTTATATATTATATTATATATATAGTGTGTTTGGACCGTATCAGCCAGCAAACCAATAAATAAAGCACGATAAAACTTCACAACTACTGAAAAGGAGCTTTTGGCTGTCGTCTTTGCATTCGAAAAATTCTGTCAATATTTGGTCTTATCCAAGACCATCGTTTTCACGGATCACTCTGCCTTGCGGTATCTCTTCACAAAACAAGATGCAAAACCACGGTTAATTTGATGGATCCTGCTGCTCCAAGAATTCGATATCGAGATCCGTGATAAGAAAGGTGCTGAAAATCTAGCAGTTGATCATCTTTCCCGACTTGAAAATCCAGAACTTGGAAAGCTAACCAAGGCTGAAATAAGGGACTTATTTCCTGAAGAACGGTTAATGGCAATTTCTGACAAGAACAACGAACCATGGTATGGACTATGCTAACTATTTAGCTTAGCGAGTCTTCCCTTCCGTCACACGCTCTAGAGAAGCAAAAATTCTTCAGCGATTTAAGGCATTACTTTTGGGATGATCCCTTCCTATTCAAATAGTATGCTGACCGAATCATACGAAGGTGCGTGGCCAAATATGAGGCACCACAAATTCTTCGACAATGTTACAGCGGACCATCTGGAGGACATCATGGCATCACCACCACTGCAAGAAAAGTCTTTGAGGCCGATTTTATTGGCCACATATCTTTCGAGATGCATGTAAGTTGGTATAAGTTTGCGATGCATGTCAATGAGCAAGAAGCATCTCATCGAGGGTTGAAACACCTCAAAAATACATCAAAGTCTGCGAAATATTTAATGTTTAGGGAATTGACTTTATGAGACCTTTCCCCTCATCAAACAGAAACAAATACATCCTAGTAGCTATTGACTACGTATCAAAGTGGGTAGAGGCTCAGGCCTTCCCCACCAATGATGCTCTGATATGTGGTGTAAACTTCCTATAAAGAGGGACTATTCTACGATTCGAAATACCAAAGGCCCTTATTAGCGATAAGGGTACTCATTTCTGTAACTACCTAATAGAGAAAGCAATGAAAAGGTATGGAGTGGTTCACCAATTCTCAACCGCATATCACCCTTAAATGAATGGGCAGGTCAAAAACATGAACCGAGCAATAAAACATATCCTTGGGAAAACCATCAGGAACAACAGGAAAGATTGGTCCTACAAACTAGATGATGCATTATGGGCATTTCGGACAGCGTTTAAAACCCCTTTAGGAAAAACCTCATTTAGAATAATCTGCGGCAAGGCATGCCATCTCCCTGTCGCAATTAGAGACAACAATGCCTACTGGGCATTAAGAACTGTAATATGACCTTACGAAAAGATAGGGAAAACGTTTCTTTACAAATCAATGAGCTGGACGAATGAGGCTTGATGCTTATGAAACATCCATCTCCTATAAGGAAAGAACAAAAATATGGCATGATAAATGAATAAAAGCACCGACTAATTATGAGAAAGGCGATAAGGTACTCCTCTTCAATTCACGCTTAAGGTTGTTCCTTGGAAAATTGAAGTCAAGATAGTACGGACCATTCTCGGTGTGCAAGGATATGAAAAATGGCGCAATTGAGCTGTACGATGAAGATGGAAATGGATTTATCATAAATAAACAACGGGTGAAACCATATCAAAAAAGTGTATTGGACATCAACAAAGATGACGATATAACTCTGGATGATGAAGGAGAAGTCACGTAAGGACATGTGACTTCGAGTCTAGCTACACGACTAGTAAATAAAGAAAAACGCTTTTTGGGAGGCAACCAATATTTTACTTTTCCCGCTTATTAGGAAGTTCTTGTGTTTAATTTCTATTTTATTGTTTTTATCATGTTTGATTAAGTTGTCATCATGCTTTGTTTGGAACTTGTCTTATTTGCAATCAAAGGTTATTTTGCAACAAATAAGTGTAGGGGAAATATATGGTTTTTAGAACCAAATTCAAACATTTAAAATAAATTGTTTTGATTAATTCGCGTCAGTTTCGAGTCATATGATTTAATGATTAATTCTCAAGGTTCTATGTAGCATTTTGTACAGGAAAACAGCTTATAAGAATGAGTGCAGGAAATTTTTCATCAAAAACAAAATATGAGTTTTCACAGAGTATAGAGACGGCGTCACAATTTACATGCGATGCCGTCACCGCGACACTTATGACGGGGTCAGGATATTCCTGACGGCGTCAAATGCCCAGTCATAGGAAAACTCGAAAATTTTAAGTATTTTTGAAAATATAACTTGTCAACACTTAAGAAAGTTTAAATTCTCCCATCCTATCTTTACTGCTTTTGTAGAGTCGAAACCCTAAACTCTTGTTGTATATATATCTATCCCGCTGATTTTATGCTTAGTGTAGTTGTCTTTGTCTTTGATTACAAGTTATACTTGACAAGAAGAAGCTTGGAAGATCTTAAGATGTTTTCATTAGATGATTCTTGGAGGACAATTTAACTATTTATCGTATGTTTCTTCTCCATTATTGAGCAAACCAGGGGAGTACTGGTTTCTTTTACTTATTTTCTTTTCTTGTTATTCGTTTTTACAGGTACTTCTATAGAGCATTGGGGACAATGTTCAACTTAAGTGTAGGGGGGAAATAAGCCTTAGAAACTATTCCTTCATTTGCCATTTGCTTTGTCCTTAAAATGATAGGTAATATATCGAAACATAGCATAAAAAGGTAATTTTGACCCAAATTTAAAAAAATTTATGACACATACCGACGAAAATTGAGTATTATTAGCGTCTCATGGATAGGAATTTGTATGACTAGCACAAAAACCCTCAAAATTCCACCCTAAAAATGTGAGGTTCACCTTTAGATCTATAGGAATTCGGGTATCTATTATTGATACCCAAGATAGTTTATACCTTTATCTTTCTCAAGTTAAGGAGTGAGCAGTCATATGTATCTATTTCATCGTTACAGATGTATATGTGTGGTCTTTGTTGCCTTTTCTAGAGCATTGAGATCGGTTTAAACTATATGAGTGTACAGTAGTATATTAAATTCTAGAACTTGTTTTTGTGATGCATCCTGAGACCGCATAGTAAGTATTAGGATTTGCTTGATAAGAGGCATTAGGATTAACCCATGTCACACCGATCATGTAACTATCCCACACCTTTGCCATGCACTCACCTTTAGTGTAGGATACCCCTAGTACAACCCTCCGAGCCTATCCTTTTTCACGGTTCTCGTAATTTTTTAGTTAAGCCGAACTATTAATGAAAAGCATTGCCACCCATAAACCAATCGTTACACCCAAATCGCCTTAGCTTACCTTGTATGTACTCGCTTTTAGTACATTATTGTGTTAACCCAAGTTAATTATTTGAGTACACGGTTGCTAAGTCCTTATCCTTGTAAATACAGTTTTGGGACGATTGAGATTCATGCTAGTATTTATTTTGCGGAAGAATAGGGAAGAAAAGTTAATTCAATACCTCCATATGTTTGTCAAATGATCTCTATGTTATGTTGATCCATCTCAAATTGGGTCACTAGTTAGATTGTAAATAATCGAGTATGTAAAAGTTTAAGTGTAGGGGTGTATCTATAAACCCCAATGATGTATTATATGTTTAAGAAATTGCAGAGCAAAAGTGTACAAAAAATACTTGTATATAAAAAAAGTAAAAAAATGAACGGGCTGCCATTTGCTTATGTTTATCATAGAGTCAATAAAAGAAAAAGAAATAGATTGATGTAAAGTTGTGTAGAGTTTGTATATCTTCGTCCGAGTCTTGGCTTAGCAACCAAATCAACGTGTATTCATATAAATAATTAGCTAACCCTTCCACTCCAAATTTACCCAAAGCCACCCAAATGTATCCCATCCGTTTCCATTTCCATTATATGTTATCTTACACCTACACCTCACAACCCTTTGAAAAGACCTCTTAGATAGTAATTAATAATGCTTGCGCCTAGCGGTGGAGGTTTGATCATTTACCAAGCCTATGGTAATTTATATGCTATGATAGGTAATGAGTGTTGATTTTCTGTTTCCCTATTATGTTATAATTTATTATACACCTGAGAGAAAGAGAGAATCCCAAACACTTATGTGAGGTGCTAGTATGTACTTTCCATGCTTTTAATTACGAGGTCTAAAAGGTTGTGTTGTGAAATACTTTTAAAGAGTAGGTTAAATGACCCTCATATCGCTATTGTCTAGGTAGAAAAGCCCATTTACTTGAGGACAAGCAAATCCTAAGTGTAGGGGTATTTGATGAGGTGTCATTTTATACACTATTTCGGGGTCATTTAACCCCCTAAATCATGTAAATATGTCCAGATTATGTGCTTAATCATTTGTTTTTAGGTTTTTAGTACTTGGATGGCATTTGGAGGAAATACACGTGACTTGGGCTCATTTGGAGAAGAAACGGACGAGATTACGGACCTTCACCAAATCCATGGAGAAATATTATTCTTAGAGCGTAGAGACGGCGTCGCAGGCATAAAGCGACGCCGTCGTGATCCATCTAGTGACGGTGTCAGAGATTTAGTGACAGCGTCAGGACATGGCCGACTTAATGAGGATCTAGAATGATCCACGTAGCGACGACGTCAGGATTACAACGCGACGCCATCGCATCGATATCTCTATATATACTAAACTGATTTTAGGGTTTTAAGTGTGTAACTTTGTATAACTTTTGGGAGACGAACCTTAGCTCTTGTAGCAGCTTCATAGGTCATTTTTAGGGCCTCAAAACCCTATTTTACTACCTTGAATCCATGTTTTAATTCAAGTAAGTTTATTTATCATTAGTCATTCAATATGTCTATGTGTTGTGTGATTGATTTATCTCTTCGCTTTCATTATGACATGCGAGGCTAAACCCTACTTTGTAATTGCTTATGATTGCATGAAAGTTGGATTGTAGATCCTTTTATTGTTGCTTCTTGATTGATGATTGTGCGTGTTAGGTTCTAGAAAACCAGCTTATGTCTGTATCGTTGTAGACACGTCTAGGGAAACGCGAGTATGTAGAAAGGATACCATCAGGTAACGGTCTTCATACTACCTTGCCCCTTTATATGGTTGATCCCTCTTAAGATATTTCACATGCATTTAATTACTTTAGGGGCCTGTAATACTCTTCAAACTACCTTTACTTATGTTGGCCATAACGAATATTAATAGACCGACCGGGTTCGTGTAAACCGTTCATGACCTAGAAGATACAATACACATATCATCACAATGTGACAAGGCAACATGATTAGGAGAAGCAAAATCTGATAAGTATGTATGATTATGTAAATACATTTTATTAACATAAAGTTATCACCACTAGATTAGATATTAGTTTAGTTATTAGTTAAACAAACCAACCTCTCAAACCATAGATTTACTTGCTTTCCTATAAATATAAAAACACAAAAATAATCTTCTCTCAACCCCTAGAATTATGTTAGACCGTGATCAAGCCTTCCCAACCTATTCCCTTAGAGAAAGATAACAACCCCCGAGTCTTGCCTATATGACTACTACAACAGTTAGGTACTCTGCCTAGGGAGTTGTAAAACTTATTGTAGAAGTCCCTTACGACAACCGCAACAATTACAATCACTGAATCACTTTAGGGGTACCAATATCCCACCCCTATATTCACTAAGATAGATGGATTGATATGAACAAATTTTACGAAAATATAGAGGCCTAGTTAGGCATAACCATAAGATGGGTGTTGTTTGTTTATTAAAAGGCTTCGAATCTAAATCTGATTTGCAATTTGAATTTGAGTTTGTGGTTGAAATATCTGAATCTGATTCCATCTCAAAGTGAATAAGAGGTCGAGAAGTCTGAATTCTACTCATATAAAGTGTTTGTTTTTGAAAAAATTGTTTAAATTTGTTAGATTATCATGATTTTTTTCACCCATCACAAAATACGAATCGGCATCGACACAACAATAACATATTATTGTTGTGGTTACATGGGTGGTCGACATGGGTAACTCGTTTAATAAGGGAGTCATGTTTGGGTTGACATTCTCAACCAGTCAAAATGTGTTTGGATTCTATTGTAACGTTTCAATATAAATTTTCACCCATAACTTTTATCATCTTGTACATTTTTTATTTAACAAAAAAAATATGTGATGATTTTCATAAAAGGTACTTTCTATACGTACGGAAAATTCGAGACAACAACAAAAAATACATAATGAAGAAAGAAACAAAATTATGAGCCATTAAGAGGTGTTGAGACACCACTTCAACATCTAATTAAAAAAGAGTTTTTAGTCTCTTAATCAGGAAAAAAACAAACGTTCTAAATCTTAACCGCTTTTTACCGTCTCTTAATGACAGAGAAAAAATAAACAGACATTTTTTTATCTAAACCTCTTATTGAATCTGACTGAATTGAATAAAAGGCTATTAAAATGGTTTTTGTAAACACAACATAGTCCCGCTTTATCCAAAATTTTAATAATTATAGACTTAAAATTTGGTAAGAAAAAGTCTTTCGTGTTTAAATAAATTGAAAACTTTTTTAGTCCTAGAATTATTGTCACAAGACAAAAGACATCAATTTTAATAATAACTAGGGCTATTACACTATTTATCCAATCTAATATTATCTTGACCAATTAAACCCTATTTTAATTGGTTGAAATGAAAAGTGGATAATTGTTTTGAGACATCCAAATGGTGTGATTAATGCAGAGCGTTTAAGTGAATTTAGTGGCGGTGAGCGGTGAATGTTGAGCGTTGTAATTTTTAATGCTCGTTTGGTAGGCAGCAAAGAGCTTTATCTATTTTCTCGAAATGCTCATTTCTCAACGCTCCATGAAGTATCATTTAAGAGTTGTTTTACACATCTTGGTTACAACTAAATCTATGCTAGGATGCAGGCAAACTCCGCCGGGATGCCGGATCACATATCCGAAACGTCTCAGAAACGCGAGGAAACATCCTGGGGAAAAGTGGAAAAGTTTCTTCAATTAGGGTACGCCGATCCTTATCTAGGAAATATTTCTTGCCCAAAAAGTCACGTTTCCTATAACCCAGTAACTAAAAGGCTTTAATTTTTATCCACGATTATTTACATCTTTTGTCACGAAACACCGATAATGTAGAGAAAACCATGATGTGGGATGTCAGTGGAGACGACTTTGGTATATCGGAGGATACAAGGTTTTTACAGTTTGCGAGTCTGTCACTTGACGAGCCAGAATTGGAGGGTGTTTTTTTCTCAAAGGATATCACAACTACTTGATGTTTTATGAGGTGTCATTTTATACACTTTTTCGGGGTCATTTAACCCCCCTAAATCATGAAAATATGCCCAAATTATGTACTTAATCGTTCCTTTTTGTGTTTTTAGCACTTGGTTGGCTTTAGAAGGTAATGAGGTGTTATTTTATATACTTTTCGGGGTCGTTTAACCTCCTAAATCATGCATTTATGCCCAAAATAGGTACTTAATCGTTCCTTTTCAGGTATTTCTCATTTGGAAGGCATTTGGAAGAATTACACGTGACTTAGGCTCACTTGGAGAAGAAACAGACAATACTACAGACCTACACCAACATTGATCAAGAATTTCTATACAGTGGCTGGAGACGTCGTCACAGATACAACTTGACGCCGTCACCACGAAGATCAAGACGACGTCACATGATTCCATGACGGTGTCAGAGCATACGAACCAGCCCATTATCTAGAATATTCTCTTTCATGACGACGTCATGATTAAAACGCGACGCCATCACATCGTTTTTCCTATATATACAAACCCAAAATTAGGGTTATGAGTGTGTAACTTTAGAATAAAAAGAGGGTACGAACCCTAGTTCGTTTAGCAGTTGTAGGAGATGATTTTAGGGCCTAAAAACCCTATTGTACCTCTTCCAATTCATATTTTAATCAAGTAAGGTTTACTTAATCATTCAATATGTCTATGTGTTGTTTGATTTATTGTTCTTGCTTTATCTTTAACATGCTTGGCTAAACCTCCTATTGTGTTTCTTTATGATTGTATGAAACCTAGAATGTAGATCTTAGTGGTGTTGCTTCTTGTGATGGATGTGCACGTTAGGTGTTGGATCCCTTACTGAATAGATCTTGAACCTTTAGCTTGCAAATGGTTTGTTACTTTAGATAAATCCAAAGCAACAATAATGAAACACTAATTGAACACTATTGATTATGCGGAAACTAATCACAATCAAGAATAACAATAATATTAATAAAAAACATAAGATAACTTTTTATCAAACTCATAAAAACACTTTATCTTATAACTTGAATTCGTACTGAGTACAATCTATATGCTAATTGATACTAATATTGATCTGTCTCTATTGACTATCCTATGGTTCCTTTTATACACCAAATGAATACCCTCAATGGGCTTACTAAACACGTGAGGAATAATCAATATTAATTCCTATTTAACTCATGCATATCTGCCGTAACAGCACTAACTATTATATGCGAGCTCACTAACTTACTAACCTAAACATCACTAACCTATACTACAGTACAAACAATGTACTGACATGACTAACATACTCTAATATACTAAAGACTTAGTCTATTTTTCTTCAATCTTTCTTTAGCATACATAAAATCTTCACTAGCACACAACGTTAGAACCCGCAGAGTAAGTTGTAAAGTCTTTCTAAACCAACAATCCTCCCCCTAGAACAGGATGTATCCTTGTCGAACCCTTCAAGTTTCTTCTTCATCTTGAGCTTCTTGAATACTAGAGGTTGTATCCAACACTTTACAACCTTTTAAAACTTCAACTTTGATTAGCTTCTAGTCTTTTCAGCAACACGGCAAAAATACCAACTAAGTTGGCTATGTAGTTTTTGGCAAACTACCAGCCATAAACGGATTTGATATTTCTTTACCAGTAGCCGTTTGCTCTAGAATAGCCAATGCTTTATTGCTAAAAGATGGTGCACTGATAATCATATAGTTTTTAGTAAACTACCAACTAACAACGAATTTGAGATGTCTTTACCAAGAGTCGTTTGCTTTGGACTAGCCAACTCTTTACTGTGAAGCAATGGGTGAAGTTGAAGACCCAAATAGTATATTTAGCAAACTATCAGCTGTAAACGGATTTGAGAAGTCTTTACCAAAAGCCGTTTGCTTCTGGACTAGCCAGTTCTTGATGTCTGTTAGACATGGTGAACTGATGACCATTTGTTGTGTGGTCAGAAAACCAACACTTAAAGATCCTTCTCACTCCCATCTTGTTCTTCAAACTCATCAATTTGTTTTTGAATAAAAAAAACAGCTTCACCTTCAGATTCAACAGTCAATCTTAACTCCATCATCCTCTCAAGAGTTTTCCTTATAAGTGGATACCTTCTTTCTGCAAGCATGTGAATTTCAGTACCATCTTCTAATGCCAAGATATGTACTCCACAGTTTTCATAGAAAGTCCAACTCTTAATAATCCATTTCTCTTGATTCTTCCAAATATCATCATCTGCAGTTTCTTTAAACATAATCCTTAAGTCTCCCTAGAGAACTAAATCTATTCCTTCAGGAGTTGTTGTTGAAAATCTCTGCATCACCAGACTATGTAGCTCAATAAAGTCCAATCTATCAAATCTTGAAACCATTTCAGTGAAATTCTTGATATATCTTAAACTTCCATCAGCTTTAAACACTTTGTAATAGTCATGAGGTACTCCATATCTATCAGTATGATAAAATGCAGACTCCCAGTTAACAATTGGATACCTCATGCCCAGAACTTCATAATCAATCTCTTTTTCTTCATCAGGAACTATCTTTAGATAAGCTCTTAGTTGTTCCTCTTCTTCAAGATCAGAATCAGTCTTTTGCCTTTTAGACTTCTTTGTAGCTTTCATCTTCAGTCTCCTACCTGATCTTTTCCTGATGTTCTCTTCATGTCCTTCCTTCTTAACTTCAACCTTAGTGCTTCAAAGGTTTTTCAGGAACTCTTCCACATCCCATACCAGCTTATGCTTTCCTTATTCACGTTCTTATCAATCTTTTTTTTTCTTTCCATCTCTCTCAGACCCAATAGGCACAAAATTTGCATCTCTTTCTTATTCCTTGATGTATAGGGCCTGAATCTCTTCAAATGTCTTTTTGTTCAACTCATTATGTCTATATTTACCTGTATATTTAAGATAGGTCATCATTAGACTCCTCAATAATGTTCTTGTTAGAGGTTTGGTTTCTAACACACAGCACTTTCTTAGCAATAACTTCTTCCTCCTTTCAAAGAATTCTGCTAATAGCTTGGACCTTTCTTCTATTATGTACATCTCTCTCTCTCTTCCATTTGTAGTCTAGCAGCAAACTCTTCACTAGCATCCATCTTAGCTTTAACTTCATCATATAAACTTACAATGTAGTCCACAAATGCTTGATCTTGTCTCTGTCTTTCCTCTCTTTCCCTTTCCATCTCTGCTAGCCGCTCCCTTTTCATGACCAGTCTTGCTATTTCACATCTTTAGCAATCTGAGCATGCATCCAGATCTCTTCTCTGACTTTCTTTACTGTGACTTCCTTCAAGACCCTTTTAAACCTTTACTTTAAGATCTATTTTAGAAAGTGCTTCTATGTGAGAATAGATCTTTTAGGTCTTGAAGAATCATCAACATCATAAGTACAACTCCTTTTTTCTTTAGCTTTTTTATTCCTTGATCTTAATCAATGTTGAGCCATGTGATATTCGTTCATCAGCAAATAATACTTGTGTTGTAGGAGGAGTTCTAGGCTTAACATCGCTATCTTCTTGCCTAGCAGCATCAATATCTGGTCTAGCAGCACTAACTTCTAGTCTAGCAGTACTAACTAGTTCTTCAGCATTTCCTCCTTTATCACCACTGCTCTTGTCTTTAACAACTTCTGTATCATCAGTCAACTTAACCTCCTCATGTTTTCACCACTTGCCTCCCTTCATCCCAAGCTTCACTTAGTTTCCATGTACTCATACCATGAACTGCATCTTGATCATCAAAGACATACTACTGCCATCCAAATGATTCAGGTTTGGACTTTTTCCTCCCCTATTTGGATTCAGACTCCTTCTTTCCAAATCACTTCTTCATGGATAACTTATGCACACTCTTTAACCATGCCCTATGGTGTGAGATGCTTGGCTTGAACTTCTTTTCCAACTTCTTGATTCTAGATTTTAATGCACTGATCTCTTACAGCTTTGTGCATCCTTAATAGATTCTAAGTCAAGAACCCTGTTGGACAAGTTAGTACATAAAAACAGATAATCCTTAGGTTCAGGGCACCCTAGGGCACCCTCAGCTCTGTTAGATGTGTGACCACCTGAAAGAGGACTATCATGAGGTGTCTGAACCTGATCCCCTTCATTCCCATTAGTTCCCTCTAAAGAGTCTCTAGAGTCTTGGGTAGTGGCATGGCTAGATGATGTTTCAGGGGGTTGGTCTCCTGTACTAGGTTGAGTAGGAGAGGGTGTGGGTTGAGGTTCAGTGGGTTCTCCTGAACCTTCACCCTCTGCTGCATGTGTCAACATGTTGGGAAACAGAGGTGTTATTTTTCCTGAAAATTTTAGTCCTTTCCTAGACATATTTGTGAAAACTTTCAGATTGTGAGCTGGTGTAGGATAAACATCATTAAAAGGCTCACCAAGCTCAATTTGATTATTTAGAAACACCATTAAAAACCTTGGATACATAAGAAATTTCTTTTTAGTATTATCCAAGTTCCTCAACATACCATCAAAAATAAGTTTAGAAAAGTTAAACTTTTGATTAGTGGCCAGACATATAACAGCTGAAGCAATATTTGTGGAAAACTCATTCCAGCTGGTAGATTTTGAGCTTAAACAATGTAAAATGGTATGTATCAGAAACTTCCATTGAGGAGAAAAGAGAGCTTTTTGAAAAGTTAGTTTATTAAAATCACCCTCATAACCCATCAATGCAAGGTTTTGAAAAATAGCTTCATTTGTTAGGCAAGCAGTACCATCAGCATCATTAAAAAGAAGAGAACTTCTTATTGATGCCTCTGTTACTACTACTGCCTTGCTATCAACAGTAGCATTAATCTGCTTCACATCATTGACTGTTTGGGAACTGGCAGTGTTCCAAAACTGTTCAATGTAGGAAGTATAGATAGGTGGACTTACAGTGAGAGCATGATGAATCGAACTGGAAGCAAGAAAGTCCACTATCTCATGAAAATCGGAGTTTCCCTCTGTCTTCTCTAAGCACGCGACCATGTTATGTTGATCGACAAACTCCAAATTCGCCATAGAAACTTGTAATAGATGGATTAAGATGTGGGATATGATCGATTGGGAGAGTATGAGTGATTGGTAAACGGAAGTGAGATTTTATAGAGATTTGCTTTAGGGTTTGATATGACCGACTGAATAAACTTGAATCCTTATCTGAGAAAAAGAGTGTTATAGAAGGAAGGATCAAGAATTTTCAATCTATAGACCCCTATAAGCAACTTGTTGGCGGAAATATCTCAACGGTTATATTTAATTAAGGAAAATCTGTTATGCTCGCTAACAGTAGTAACGGTAACAAACAGCACAAACTTTTGCCTGGCAGCACCAAATTTGCCTGGCAGTACCAAATTTGCCTGGCAGCATCAAATTTGCCTGACAGCACCAAATTTGCCTGGCAGCACCAAATTTGTTAGCTACCATTTATAGCCTCCAATACCAATCCAAGCAGCATCTTTTTACCCAATCCAAACATCATTTCCATCGTGAAGTACTTTTGAGCAGCACAAACTAAGCCTAGCAGTATTAACTTTTGTACCAGCAGTACAAAGTTTCTGCAGCAGTACTAACTAAGCTCAGTATCACAAGTAACCTTTAATCCTTAATCCAAAGAGCATGACATATCTTTTAACATCCATCTGCCAACTAGAATGCATTTACAAACTGTACAACAATTGAACCTGTTATCTTGCCTCCCCTGAACTAATGCAGCTATTGGTTGAGCATTCCAATGTTAACAATTAAGAAATTGAATCTGCTAACATCAAAAGCTTTGGTTAATAGATCAGCTACATTATCATCAGTGTGAATCTTAAGCACCTGAATAAGCTTTTTCTCATACGCATCCCTAATGAAGTGGTGCCTGATTGCAATATGCTTTGTTTTGGAATGAAACACTGGATTCTTTACAATGCATATTGTGCTTTCATTATCAATGTAGATCTTTGTGTTCATGAAATTGAACCCATAGTCTAACATCTGATTTTGAATCCACAATACTTGCCCACAGCAGTTGGCAGCAGCAACATACTCTGCCTCTGTAGTAGAAGTAGCCACAATTGTCTGCTTCTTACACTGCCAAGATATAAGTCTCCTGCCAAGAAATTGACAACCTCCTGTTGTGGATTTCCTGTCAAGATTAGCTCCAGCATAATCACTGTCAGAGTAGGCTTCTAGATCAAATGATGACACTCTAGGATACCAAAGGCCTAGCTTGGGTTTGCCTTTGAGGTACCTAAAGATCCTCTTCACAGCATGAAGATGGGAGGTCTTTGGAGTCACTTGAAACCTAGAACAAGCACAGACTGCAAACATAATATCAGGCCTAGAAGCAGTCAAGTACATTAAAGAGCCAATCATGGATCTATAAAGGTGTACATCCACATCAGCAGCTTCCTCATCCTTGACCAAAGGCTTCTGGGTCTCAATTGGTGTACTAGCAGTCTTCACACTGGCAAAATCAAACTTCTTCAGGATTTCTACAACATACTTATCCTGACTTATGAAAATACCATCTTCTTTCTGCTTGACCTGTAATCCAAGAAAGAAGGTGAGCTCTCCCATGGAACTCATCTGAAATCTGCTCTTCATCAATGCTTCAAACTCATCACACCAAGACTTCTTTGTAGAACTAAAAATAATATCATCCACATATACTTGTACCAGCATGATATCCTTCTTGTCCTTCTTGATGAAAAGAGTCTTGTCTATGGTTCCTCTTCTGTATCCATTCTTCAACAAGAAAGTAGATAAAGTAGCATACCAAGCTCTGGGAGCTTGGTGTAAACCATATAGAGCTTTCACAACTTTGTAGACCTTCTTAGGATACTTAGGATCTACAAAACCTAGAGGTTGAGACACATACACCTCCTCATCAATTGTGCCATACAGGAAGGCACTCTTCACATCCATCTGATAGACTATGAATCCCATATAAGAAGCAAAGGCCAAAAAGATCCTGATGGCTTCAATCCTAGCCACAGGAGCAAAAACCTCATCATAGTCTATCCCCTCCTCCTGTCTATATCCCAAGGCAACTAATCTTGCCTTATTTCTCACTACAACACCTCTTTCATCCTTCTTATTCCTGTAGACCCACTTAGTTCCAATTGCCCTCTTTCCATTAGGCAAATCTACAAGAATCCATACCTTTTGAATCTTGAATTGCAATAGTTCTTCCTGCATAGCATCAACCCAACTTTCATCTTCAAGGGCTTCAGATATCTTCTTGGGTTCAATTTGAGATAGGAAGCAAGCAAATAAACAATGCTGGAAATCCTTGTGATTATTTCTTCTCTGCTTTTGAATATAACTTACAAAAGCATGGGCTCCAGAACTTTTGTTTACTTTGCTCCTTGTTTGAACTGCTGAGGTTGGATCTCCAAGGATTTGAGTTTTAGGATGAATGGTGTGTATCCTTGATGTGGGAATAGGACTAACATTCACAGTTGTATCTAAATTTGTGAAGTCAGCCACTGCACCCTCATCATCATAAGATGCATTAGAAAAGATCCCTTGACTTGGATTGTCATAAATATCCTCAAGAGCAGGTATTTGAGAATCATCTTGGTCAGTATTGGTTAGATCAGTGTAGGATAGTCCACCAGAAGGACTGGCAGTACTAACTGGTGTGCTAGCAGTATTAACTGTGTTAGTACTGGTAGCTCTAGCAGCACCTGCTTGAAGAAGCAAATCCTCAGTATCTTGGGCAAACTCCTTTCTAAGAGCTTCAGCTGCATCATAAGCTTCCTTTTCTTGTCTTTTAAGCCTTTCAAGCTCCTCCAAAAAGGCTTGATCCTCCTGATCTACTGGCTTCTCATTTGTCTTTAAATCAGTATTCTTATTAGGCTTTTTACCTTCATTCTTTGCTTCTGAGCTCTTGACTGTTGAAGTATAAGAAGACCATATTGGCAGTACAAAGTAGTCTTGAGCAGATTCAGCTTCCATTTCAGAATTTCCTGCATCAATATTATCTTGTGTACCTGCACTATGATTAGCTTCTTTTGGACCTGCAGTTTTGTTAGCTTGATTCTCTGATCTCACAGGCTGATAATTCATTGAATCAGTTAAATAATCAAGATCAAACAGCCAATTAGGTCCTTTCCCTGCAACATTTGGTTTATTTTCTAAAAAGGTTATATGCAGGTTTTCTTCAACTCTCTTGGTTTCTAAATTGTATACCCTAAAAGCCTTGCTATTTAGGGAATACCTAACTAAAAACCTTCATCAAATTTCCCATCAAACTTGACCAGGTGGTCAATGGTATTCAAGATGGTCACATGGCACCCAAAAGGTCTTATATAGCTTATGATTGGTATTTTACCAGTTATAAGTTCATAAGGTGTCTTGTTTTGAGGCTTGGTCACTAATACCCTATTAAGGACATAACAAGCAGTACTAACTGCTTTAGCCCAAAAAGTGTTAGGTAAAAATGAATTTGCTAACATTGTTCTAGCAACCTCAATAAGGGTCCTGTTCTTTCTCTCAGCAACTCCATTTTATTGTGGAGTTCTGGCATTACTGTATTCCCTCTTGATCCCTTTTGACCCACAGAATTCAATAATGTCCATGTTCTTGAATTCTGTACCATTATCACATCTAATAGTTTTAACCTTTTGATTTAATTGGTTCTCTATTTGTCTTATAAAGTCCTTAAGGATTCCACTAGTTTCATCCTTAGTTCTTAAAAAGAACACCCAACTAAACCTGCTAAAATCATCAGTGATAACCAGGCAATAAGTCTTATGGTTTATGCTCCTTACAGATGTGGGTCCAAATAAGTCCATATGCAAAAGCTGTAAGGGCTGACTAATAGAGCTCACTACTTTGGCCTTACAGGAGGCCTTGTGTTGCTTTCCTTTCTAACAAGCAACACAGGTGTGGTCATTTTGAAAAATCTTTGAAGGTAAACCTCTTACAAGGTTTCCCTTCACAAGTTTGTTTAAGTTTTTAAAGTTAACATGACCCAACCTTCTATGCCATTTGTTAGATTTATCAACTGTGGCCTTTGCAATCAAACAAGCTAAACCTCCAGAAGGAATAATGTTCTCTAAGTTGAAACTGTACATATTGTTTTGTCTAGGGACTCTAAGTAATACTTGATTTTCATCAGGTAACTTAAAGTCAGAAGACAACATAAGATATTCAGTGTCTGTGAAAAGAACCTTGTTCTTCTTGTCATACATCTGTGACACAGAAAAGAGATTGAAATGTTGTAGTTCTTTCACAAAGCATACATCCTCAAGATCTAACTTTCCTGTTTTTATTTTACCTTTACCAGTTATGTAACCTTTACTACCTCCAAAAGTAACAGGGCCACCATTATAGTCTTGATATTCAGCAAGGCAGGCCTTGTTTCCATTCATGTGCCTGAAACATCCACTATCAACAATCCCTTTGTTCTTTAAAGCTCTTTGTGGATTATCCTGCACATTAAATAAGAGAGATTAGTTTCTCTTAGGGACCCAAGCCATTTTGGGCTTGGGTCTGCCTAGTGGATCTTCAGAAGTAACACATTTTCTAGGATTTGATCCACCATTGTATTTGGAGACTTTGTTTCAGTAATGTCTTTTGGGTCTCCAATTACAACCTGCTGAGGGCTTAACAGCAGTTTCCCTTACCCCCTAACAGCACTAACTGCTTTGACCCCAACAATATTAACTTTATGTTTTGATAAATTAGTTCTTGGTGCTGTTGTTCTATTAAATGGCCTTCTGATAGGTGAATGAGACTTATAAAATTGTTTCTTGGTCTGTTTTCATTCACAATGGGTCTAACAGCATTAAATTTCCTAGCAACACTAGTTGATACTGCTTGACTATTAAAATTGTGACTAGCAGTATTAACTAGAATTCTACCAGTTCTAGTTAGTACTGCTGTTGGAACAAACTTGTTTTGGTGATTCATTCTTTGCACATTGTTCCACACTGGTCTATTCTTCCCTTGACCAGTACCCTTACCCTTCTTTTTGTTCAATTCAACTTGTTTAGCCATTCTTTTTTCATGAAAATCACAATCTTTAATAAGATGACTAAAACTGCCACATACAAAACATGCCTTTTTAGTAAACCCATATCCTAAACCCAACCTTTTAGACATTAAACTATTCTAGTCTCTCTTGTTAGCTTTAGGATTTGGACTATATGTGTTTTGTTCTTTAACAGTTTCCCTAGGAGTTTTCACATGCTTAACGGTATCAATAAAAGCAAAACTAGGTCTTTCCTGTTCTTTTGAAGGTTGAATCACATATTCATCATCACTGTCTGACTCATACTCCTCAATGATAGGAGCATCAGGCCAAAATTTAGGTTGACTAACAACTGGTTCAGGCACAGATTCAAGTGTTTCTGTACTAGAATTTGACTCACAAGAGTCATAATTACTGGTTTGAGTATCAGATTAACTGGTTTTAGACTGTTTGGGACCATATGTGAACATAGAATCATCTACTTCTCTATCAGGTCCTGAAGGCATGTAATTTATTTTCATTGGAGGGGAACTGCATGTATGCCTTCAACATTTGCAAATCTATCATGCACATGACTATCTTCTACATCACTTGACCTACTGTCAAATACACTTTAAAAAACTTCATTTTCATAACTTAAGACACCATTATGTACTTGATCTCCATACCCAAGCCTAGATTTGTCCTTAGTACTCATCTGACTATTTAGCAGTTTACTAAGGCCTTTAAAAGAATTTTGAAAATTTTCAAGTTTAGTTTTTAGTTTTTAGTTTTTCCTTTTCTTTTACAGCTTCTGCTAATAGTTTCTTATGATATGTAAGCACATCAATTTTATCATCTAAATAAATTTTCATGAATCTAATCTTTTCCTCATACCAAAGTTGATTTTTCTGATGAGTAACTAATTGAGCTTTTACCTTTTTTAAAGCTTGAGTATGGGCTTGAATTTCTATACTAGCATCACCAAGTTGTTCTCTTTGTTCATCATATAATTTTTTAAGTTTAGCATATGATTCCACACATTCTTTTAAACAAGATTTTACCTCAGTGTCTGAGCCTGAATTGATGTAAGCCATCAAAGCAAAGTTCTCTTGTTCATCCTCTGCATGACCAGTCCAATCAACACCTTCTCCGTCAAGAGTTACCAAGGCTTTAGGTTCCTCCTGTTTTCTAGGTCTCCTCTCATTGTCTTTTGCTCTATATCCAGTGTTCCCTACATCTCTTCTTCTGCTTTCTTGATTTCCTTTTGATCTGTACTCTTTAGCAAAGTGACTTGTGTTATGGAAATTGTAGCACTCAACCTTGGTCTTGTCAAAGCCAACTAGTTCCTTGGCATCAAACTGTAGCCTTCTACCTATCTTCTTGTAAAATTTCTTCAATCTCATTGAAATCATGGCTACTTGCCATTTCAAGTCCATCTATTCTAAATCAAACTCATCAAGCTACTCCAGATCCTCATGATCCAAATGTGGACCACTAGATTGATTAGCAAAGAATGAGTACATGACTTCATCAGTGTATGATGAAGAGTTTCCCTGTGTGAGTTGTAGCCAGAAGAAGTAGAAACACCATAAGTAGTACTAACATCATTAGTACTGCTAGTGCTTTCAGAAGAAACAAAGGTGACATTCTATGCACTAGAAGATGATCCAGTAGAGCCTTTAACATCAAACTCAAAGACTCTAAGATTGTTATAGAGATCATCAAAACTAAGACTGTCCACTCCTGGCTTGGTCCTCATGACTAAGGATACTTGGGACCAGGAAGAAGGTAAAGACCTAAGGAACTTCTGTTTGGCATCTTCAGTGGAGAAACCTGCACCATGAATCTCAAGTTGACTCAGAAGACTTTGAAACCTATCATAACCTTTGTGCAATACTTCTGAGTTGGATACAGAAAAGCCTTCAAACTGTTGCTTTAAAATGTATTTATGCATCTTCTTTGATTCATCATTACCACCAAATCTGGATTTGATAGCATCCCACATCTCTTTAGCATCAGTCATCTTGTGAAATTTTGCTAAATGGTCTTCTGGTAAAGCCATAAGCAAGGTGGTCCTTGCCTTTCTTTCTCTTTCTCTGGCTAAAATTTCTTCAGCAGTTTTAGGAGGCAGAACCTTTATTACACCATTTGTATCTGTTGAAACACTTACAGGACCATTTCCTTTTTGTATGACTTCCCATATAGGATAGTCTGTATAGCTCAAGTAATGTTTCATTTTCATGGCCCAAATGTCATACTCACCTTTTTTTAGAATATGGAGTTTAATGGTTGACACAGTATGAGGGGCTTGTTGTGTTGGTGTTTGTTGTGGTGGTGGTGGTGGTGGATTTTCATCATCTGATCCTGCCATTGAATAGATCTGAAAGGTAAAGATTTATAACTGATGTGTTTGGGTTCTTCTTACTCAGAGTTTCTCTACAAACTCTGATACCACTTGTAGATCCCAGTCTGAATAGATCTTTCTAGCCTGTTAAGGGTGGTAGCCAATCTGGATAAATCCAAACTAACTACAAGAGAAACAATGACTATGAATAATATAAGTTATGTAGAAACTAACTTATATTGCTAAGAAGAACAATGAATAAAATAGGACTTTGATTACTATTAATCTGCTAGGTTATAGATTACTAACTATGAATGATTGTGAAACTTGTATATGAAACTTATATCTAACTAATGTCGTAGGGTTCCTTTTATACACCAAGGAAAACCCTAATGGGCTTACAAAATGTGTGAAGAGATAATGCATATCTATTCCAATAATAACACATGCATATCTCCTAACAGTACTAACTAGCAGTACTAACTTACTACTAACAGCACTAACTATACTGGCAGTACTAACATTGTATTGGCAGTACTAACTATTTATAACTAACAGTACTAACTACTTAGTCTATTTTCTTGAATCTATAGCAGTCTTCATCAGCAGCACTAAGTAGAACTGATAGTAGTAACTTGTATAAGTAGCAGCACTAAGTTGTAGAAACTTCTGAAACCCAACAACAAGCAACAAACAAACCTAGTCTTAAAAGGATTGAGTTTACTAATGCTAGGAATGAATCTGTTAAACCTAAACATGCTGAAAACCTAGGATAACCACTCAAAATCCTAAGGTAGATAGAAGAGATTAGAATGGACAAATGACTCAAAAACTAGGATTAGGATTTGGGTTTACAAAGAAAGCCTGTTTTGTTTATGGCAATTACAGCCATCTAATAAAAGACTATGATTTTCATAAAAAGAGAATGGCTAAAAAGTCTGTTTTGAAAAATATGGGAAAGAATTCTGGTCAAAGGGAAATTAGGCCAGTTTGGAACAACACTCAGAGAATAAATCATCAAAATAAATTTGTTCCATCTACAGTCTTAACAAGGTCTAGAAGAGTACCAGTTAGTGCTGCCAAGCAAAGCTCTTTCAGAGCAGTAGTATCAACTGGTGCAGTCAAACAAGTTAATACTGCCACCCATACAAATAGAGTGAATGTTTCAAAATTAAGAACAAATGTTTTTCATAAGTCTAATTCACCTATTAGAAGGTCTTTTTATAAATCAACAGCACCAAATATCAGGATTTCAAATGAAAAAGTTAATACTGTCAGAGTAAATGGTGTTAATACTGCTGGGCAAACAGCAAATAGTACTGTTAAGGGAACTGGGGTCACTACTGTTAAGGCCTCAGCAGGTTATGTTTGGAGACCAAAAATGACTGATTTAAACAATGTCTCCAAAGACAATAGTGGATCATGGGTCTCAAAAAGAGTAAATTATATAGATCCACAAGGCATACTCAAGTCAGTAGTGGCTTAGGTCCCCAAGAGACACTGACTCTCTTATGTTTGGATAGGAAATCCACAACAGGAGGTAGTTGATAATAGTTTTAATATACTATAAAATATATAATAATATTCCAAAAGAGCAATTAAGAACTTTCCTAAAGTCTCCCTTAAGAAAAGCTCATTCTAAAAGATATATATATAATATATAATACGTATATTTAACCGGGAAGAATGATCACCCGGGTCGTTTCCCCAACGACTTGTGAAATTGAAACCTTGCTTTAGCTTAGATTATGATTTGAATAAGAGAAAAGATATTTTTGAGTATCTATAACTACTAAATAAAAGCAACAATTAAAATGAACAATTAAAAGCAATTAAACACTTAAATACAATTAACGGGAACAAATAATCGAGACACTTAGCAAACACACTAAAATTAACTCCTAAAAATGCAAACTAAATTTCTAAACCTAAATTAGGACAAAAGAAAATTTTAAGAAAAAGAAAAATATTTTTTTTTGATTATTTTTGAATTTATTATGAATTAAAAAAACTATTTTTCTAATTAATCTCTAAAAACTAGCTAAATTAAGGTCTAAAAATTAGAAAAATGGATTTTTAACTTTGAAATAAGTTAATAGTAACTTAAAACTCAGAAAACTATTTTTAACTATTTTTAAAATTAAAATCTTATTTTTAAAATTAAAAATAAAGGCTTGAAAATGAACAATTTAAATACTAAAAAGTGTGGAAAATATGAATTTTTCTGAATGTAAACCTAAAAGTATTTAATTCAATGCTAAAAACTATTTTTTTGTAATTTTAAAAGTTATTTTTCTATTTTTTATGAATTTTCTAAGATTAAATCTTACGAAAAATGATTAAAATTAAACTAATTAATGGAAAATTACGAAAAATTCAGGAAAAATCCTAAATGCAACAAGGTTTACTAGAAAATTAAGAAAACTTACCCAGCTAAACAAATAAGCTTCTAAATGGTAACAATAAGCTACGGCTTATTATTCTTAAAAGGAATTAAGAAAGTTATAAAAGGGAAGTGTGTACAAGAGCTCACGGATGAGCTATTATAGCACACTTGGTTAACACATTGAGTAAATGAACAAGAGGTCGTGGGTTCGAGGTCTGGCAACAACCTTTTTGCACTTTTTTTTATTTTTGAAAACCAAAAGCTAAAAATGAAAGAAAACATTTTTTTAAGCCTTTTTAATAAAGAAACCTTAAGCTGAAAACCAAGAATAAGGCTCTTAAAAAGCTGCGTAACGAAAACTGGACCACAGAAGTAGGATTTGAGCTTGAAAAAAAATTTATTTACACTTAATCCTTGCACACACTTTAATATTAGCTCATATGTCAAATAGCAAAAGCTGATTCTTATAGCTAATAATGCCTTCTATTTCTAAATGCAATAGAGTAATTAAATAGGTACACTAAAACGCCAACTAAATTGGTTGATTAAGTACTAAACTCAGTGATAAGACACCAAAACATCTAAAAGCAATTAAGCTGATAAGCTCAATAAGCTAAGACAGAGGATGAGCTTATGAGAACTTAAAAACCTAACTATAAGCTATGAATATAAACCCTTAAACTAAATCCTATAAGCTATAAATTCAATTTATAAACTAATTTAAGTCTACTACTGTTTTTGGTCTTTTTGAGTTGTTATGAATTTTTAAAAGCAAATGTACCTGTAAAATTAACTAGGAATTACTAAAAGTTTAAAATAAATTAAGCTATAACTAATCTATGAATCTACTGAATTTTAGAACCTAAGAACTTCAAACACTAGCTTAACTTTGACCCTAAACCTCTGCAGTTTAAGACTGCAGTGGTGCTTTTCATGATGCAAATGACAACTTGGTGAAACAAAATTGCAGGTGACCTCTTTGGTCAAGCCTGCAATGAACACTCCTATTGAGTGTGCTTTAACACAATGCAAACACAAAAACTAAGCCTAAGAAGCTTAGATCAAATTTTCACAATCAATTAGCAAGAGCAAGCTCCCCTGGTGCTGACATAATCTAATTAAACCTTAACTTTTTAGTTTTTAAGATCTAAACTCTAAAAATGCCTTGACAACTAAACCTAAGAGATAATGAAACTATCCCAAGCAAAATGCACAAATCACTTTGACTTTTAGAGGTCAAAGTGATTAAATCCAAACACCCCTTTAACTAATGATAGATTTGACTTAAGCTTAAAACTAAAAATCCAATTAACTAATCCTTATTACCAGATAAAAATTAGCTTATATTAGACTTAACAAACATAAATCAATCACTAATTAAGCTGAGATTAAAGATCTACAACTAATGCTAACTAATTTTTTTTGGTTTTTATGATTTTTTTTAGACAATTAATGAAGTACTAAGATCTAATCTTCCTAAGCTAAAAACAGATTAACAAAGATGATTAATAAGCATATTAAGACAATAATAAGCACTAATAAGCAATTAGATAAAGCAAATAAGCAACTAGTTAACAACTAAGCTAATTTAAGCTAGAAAATTATGACAAGGAATTTAAATGGGAACTTACAAATTGCTTCAGCTTAACAGAAGCTTATAGGCTCTTAGAGCTTATCTACAGCTCTGGCTTATCAGAGATAAGCCAGTTAAATCCTTGGGAGCCCTTCCAAATCTAGCTCCCCTTCCATAAGCTTAATAAGTCCAATATTCAAAGTTTTATAGCTAATTTTAGAATTTAAGTATTATTAAAACTTATTTAAGCTCAATCTAAGCTTAGAGACTAAGAGAGCTATTGAGAGCTTATAGGAGCTTATGAGTGATAACACAAACATTAGAACTAAATGAGAGCTTATCACAATTGTTTAAAGGAAAACTGAATTTATTGACTTTGAAAAGCTAGGTTACATTACTGATAAACAGATTACAATAAAATTTAAACTGAAAATTACATTTAACTAAAACTTAAGCTAAAAAACTAGAAAATTCAAAAAGTAAAAGCAAGTAAAAAAAAGTAAGTCTTGTGTGTGTGAGTAAGTGAGCTATTTATAGCCTCATGGCTGTTGCTTGCATCCCACACTCCTTTTAATCATGGACGTGCAATCTCACAATGATTGGAGAGTAATTGATGGCCGTTGGATCAAATGATAACTCACACGGATTGCCAGCGTGGCATCCGTGTGGTTACTTGATTGTGCTTCTTTTGAGAGTTCACTCAGTGTAAATTTCATCAATCCTTGTGCTTTCCTCTCTTCCACGTGGCAATTCCTAGCTTGATTGACCAATAAGAGCCTTGAGATTACGATTTTATCCCTGCCATCTTGTACTAGAGCCATTGAATTATCCTTTCCACCCTTTAATTAAGCTTTGCCCTTTGATTTTGACTGTGTGGTAAAGTTGGGGAATAAAGTGAACAGTAACCATGTTCTTGGCGCCATTTTTCTTTTTTAACTGAAAATGGGTAAACTGGTGGTGTGAGTTTGGGCTTTTGGCAAATTGAATCCCTTTCTTTTGTGAAGTGAAAGTCTTAGTATTAAATAACTTTCAATCTTGGCAGAATTGGCCCCTGGATTTATATAAAAGGGTTTTGGGCTTTAGGAATTGGGCTTTTGTTTTGGGCTTTGGATCCGGGTAAGGTTTTAAAGTTTTAGGCCCAATGTAGGTTAGGGACCATTTGTGTAACTTTGGAAACTTGAGGGATTAGATTTGTAACTTTTGATTTTTTTTCTTTTTATGGTTTGATTGAGTTGACTAAGAGTTGACTGAGGGTTGACTTTTCTGACTTTGGCTTTCGGCTCTTGCACACTCTTCCTTTCTTGTATCCGGTTTGCCAGTTTTTGACGGTTTTCTTATGATTTTTGTCTTATCCGTACCTGCATACACAAAACACAAAAACAAGTATATCTTTGCCATTTTAAGTGTGTTTTAAGTCATTTAGGGTCATTTTTTGTGTTAACGGATATGTGTATTTTACACTTATCAGTAGTCACTTTCTTGGTTCAAGATTAATCTCTTGGCAATGTAAAAAGCAGACTGTAGTGGCTAATTCAACTACTGAAGCTAAATATATTGCTGCTTCTCACTGCTATGGTCAAGTACTTTGGATCCAAAATCAGATGTTAGATTATGGATACAATTGTATGTAGACAAAGATTCATGTTGATAATAAGAGTGCCATTTGTGTTGTCAAGAATCCTGTCTACCATTCTAAAACAAAGCATATCGAGATTCGGCATCATTTCATTAGAGACTCCTATGAGAAGAGATTGATAGAGATGGTCAAAATACACACTGATAATAATGTAGCTGATTTGCTCACTAAAGCTTTTGATGTGAGTAGATTTAATTTTCTAGTGGCAAGCATTTGTATGCTTAATCTATAGCTACATGATCTAAGGGGAGGTTAATGGTGTATAAGTGCAGCGGATTATACACAAGTACTAATTGGATTGATGTTGGAAGGTAAACATAATGATCAGCTACTTAATACTGCTAGGCTTAGCTTTCTCTATTTGAAGAAACTTTGTACTGCTGGTACAAAAAGTTTATACTACTAGGCTTGGTTAGTACTGCTTAGTTGTCATGGGTGGATTGATGCTTGACATGGTTTGGAGATGCTCTTTAGAAGAATTTGAAGCTTAATCTGATATCTCAAGATTTAGTACTGGTATGTTGTTTTGGTTAACAGTTCTTAACTTTTATTCATGGGCTATGCATATATATGGATCCTCATGAATTCTCACTTGTCTATCTAGTTATTTCTAGTGTGCTTGTGCCGAATAGAGGCATGTTATTTCATAGTTATTGGAGAACGAGTTCATACTGTTTGACTAATATTAATACTGACAGGCTAATATTAGTACTGTTTGTTATCGTTAATACTGTTGGTGCATAACCAAGCACCTGAGGGTGAAGGTTCAGCAACACCTCCTGAACCCCAACCAACTCCCTCTACTTCACAAATAAATGTTTCTGAACTTCTAATAGAACCACTTCAAACTGAACCACCTCTACCCGTTTTTCAAAACTGAAGCTCACATTGAGCAAATACTCCCACATCCATCTATATATCAAAGACACAGAAAGACTTAAAACCATAGGAGAACCAAAAAGGAAACTAAGTTACCTCAGACTAGTGTACCTCAAGACCTTGGAGCAGATAAGGCTGTCCATACGGAGGGGGGTGACAATGTGGAAAGGGTTATCACTACTGTTGCTATCTTAGATGCAGCACAGGACAATGATAACATAAGTAGGACCCAGACCACGGCAATGCTTAATGTTTACATTCCTCAGGGAATAGATACAGGTGGCAGTCCTAGGCGCCAAGACACCATGGGGGTACTCTTGCTCAGACTAGGTCTGAGAGAGTACTTGAAAAGCCCAATGAACCACCTCTCTCAAAAGGTCACACATCTGGAAGCGGGAAGGGCAGGATGGAACATCAATTTGAATTGATGGCTAGTGTACCACTCACACCCCATGATTCAGCTCTCCTAGGAGATTACACACCTGGAAGTGATGAGGGTAGACTGCAACTACAAGAATTGATGACTATGTGTATAAAATTGTCAAAATAGGTGCTTGACTTGGAGAAAGAGAAGGATGCTCAAGCTATGGAGATCCTCGGACTAATGAAATGAGTCAAGAGATTAGAAAGACAAAGGAAGTCAAGCAACTCACAACCAAGAAGGAGGAAATACAGACAGTTTGAATCTTCAGATGATGATTTAGATGAGGAGGATGCATCCAAACAGGGGAGGGGTAATGATAAGATAAAGCCAATATTATGCAATTTCACACTCTGTTTATGGATGGTACACCTATGAAGATTCATATGCTAGTAGAGAAAAAGTATCCACTGATCAAGGAATTATTGAAGAAGATGCTGAACTTGCAGTTAGAAGCTGAAGAAGAAAGTACTATGGAATTTGAGCTTATCAAGATCATTAAATCAATGCTTGAAGAGTAGTAAATAGTTTGAATACATCCTCCTAATGACCGAGAAGCTTAAACTAAAGAAACTTGATAAACTTGATGATTGACAAGCAAATATCAAGTTTAGGGGAGGATTGTTGGGAATTAAGAGCTTCTACAAGGTTATACTGCTGATGAACTTAATACTGCTATTTGAAGATTTGTGCTGCTATTGAAGATTGAAGAATATAAACTAAGTCGTTAGTACTGCTAGTTGTAATAGTTAGTACTGTTAGTTATAGTTAGTACTGCCAGTACAAAATGATAGATCATTAGTACTGCTAGTTAGTTTATTAGTACTGTTAGTATAAGAAGTTAGTACTGCTAAAGTGATATGCATGAGATATATTAGGAATAGATATGCATTATCATTATACGCGTTTTATAAGCCCGTTAGGGTTTTCCTTGGTGTATAAAAGGAACCCTACGACATAGTTAGATCAATGAATTCATAGTTAGTTATTCTGTAACCTTAGCAGAATATTTGCAATCAATATATTCAAGTTTAGTTTTCATTGTTCTTCTTAGTATTGCAAGTTAGATTCCGCATAACTTGTAGTATTCACAATCATAGTTTCTCATACAGTTAGTTTGGATTTATCCAGGTTAACTAAGCTTTAACAAGCTAAGAAGATCTGTTTCATTGGGACTTCACAGTTATCTACCTAATTTGGGGAACGGTTATGATTTAGTAATCTATCTAACTACTTTCCTTTGAGCTATAAACTATATTTTATGTTTAGAAGTAAATTTCTTTAACTTAGTCGACTAACAACATGTGTGGCCACTTTACACATTCAAAGTAAATTTTCATGCATGCATAGTGTCAAGTTAACCTTTTTTTTCCTACTTTTATTTATTTAACCATCCAATAATATAACTAGTTAATTGGCATATTTATTTATTAAGGTTAAAGGGTAAATATTGTCAACTACTAAAACTTAAGGGGCTGTTTTGTAACTTAATTTAAAGATGTCTCATTTTCTAATGTGCATATCTGACGCACATATGTACGGATTTTCCTCATTCTTCTTATATTACTACTATTTCTTTAATGTTTTCTATTTGTGTTAGCCTTAATTATATTAAGTCAAACAAGAATGTTATCGGTCTCATTAAGTCAAATAGGTCTTGTTATGTAATAGGATAAAATGATTTCTGATTATATAAAAATCAAGACGTAACATCTCCTTCTTCGTTACGACAACCAAAAACCCCTTTGCTAACCATATTTAACCATTCGTTTCTTATGGCTTCATAAACCTATGGTGTTATAAATAAAACGATAGTATATAATTCTTACCTCGGAATGAACGATATAGTCGACAGAAAATAATGAAGCTTCGCCAGAGATGACACAACTCGTCGAAAAAACAACGTCTTGCAGGAAAACTTGTCTAGAACCCAACGTAACCGCACAACTAAAATACAAGCGGCGAACCATTCAAACTGGACCCACGAACCACACCCGGATTAAACTCGTACGAAACAAAAAAACTTAGAGACGTACTCGCGTTTTTCAAACGTCAATGTGACCGAACCTGACCAAAAATGTACAATGTGAACCCATACCAAAACTCAACCCAACACGAAGTTCTACATTTGAATTTTCAATGTGTACCCAACACTATGCATCATCGCGAACACGAGCACGAGTAACTCGAACACAAGCATGAACAACACGGACATGAACACATAGTCGTAGCTTGAGTAATGTTTGACGTGAACCAACTTTGATCATGGCGCCTCTCTTCCTCCTTCTCGTTTTCTTCTCTCGATGAGATTTAGGGTCGATAAGATTTATTGTGAATGATTAAAGAGATGGGGATGATGAACTTTATAGACTAATTTCTATAACAGGAGACGTATGGATGAGTTTGGGTTTGCCGTCTTATTTAGCGAAAGATAAAAGAGATGAAGAGGGTCATGGGTTTGAATGTTAGTCAAATGTTCTTATCTTATTTTCTTCTTTTGTCACAAATGCTCATGTATATCTGTATGTGCAAAAGTAAGTGAAAAAACGGAACACGTGTAAATAAAATGGACAACATTGAAGGGATAAGATTTGCTTTAGTTATTATAAAATACTAAACAGGTGTGTATGATTCATTGTCTAGTCATGATTCATTTCCATTCAATAAATAAATTAAAGGTATCAATAGTGCGCATGATTTCAAGATTCACTTCCCATTCATTTCATGTTTATCAAAAAATATTAATATTAATATACTATTTTAAATAAGTAAAGTCACGAGCTTTTAAAAATGACTGGTATTACATCATTACCTCCTTAAAAATGATTTCGTTCGCGAAATCAATGAAAATAAGTTGGTCCTGTTTTACGGGTTATTATAACATATCCACCTTAAAAAGATTTCGTCCGCAAAATCAGTGAAAAGTAAACGGTACTTCAAATCAACAAGTCGCATGTATCGCTCATGAATAGATTCATCGAGTTCTCAAGTAGCCTCACATTAGAAACATACTTCCATAGTACGTTGACGAAGAGGATTGAGTTGTAGGCGCGATATCCGTTCTTCATGAGCTAAGATTGCTTCATCTTCTTTGCCACCAAGGAAATTATCTTCAATACGGTCGAGTGAACATTATACAACATGTTATGAGATAATAATTTTAAAAATTTAACTATATGTTTTTTTATTATTGCAGGGGTATTATAATTCTACTATCTCAAACAAAATTTCGTCTGTGAAATTTAATGCGATGCATATCAATAAAGAAAAAGATATTATTGTCGAATAGTATTATCCATCTTTAAAGTCGTTCTGCGCCTAAAGTAAAAATAATGATTTGACAAACGTGTAGACTTTTTACAAAGAGATGTCGGTCCATGCGTAAGTGAGATAATTGATACTTCTCGAATGAGATACACAAAAGTGGCGACGAGTAAAATATTTATTTATTAGAATTGTCAGGTGATGAGACATTTAGCCACCCTCGCAATTGCGCAAACATGTCGTTAACTCTTCTTTAATGTTATGCCATATTGATGAAATTATAAGGGTTTCTATGTGTTTGACGACTTGAAGTATGAAGCTTCCAGTAATGATTCACGTTGACCTTTGATGAAGATAGACGTAGTACTTTGACGACGGATCCACAAACTCTTTATAGGCGACCACATGTTTTCTTTCATTTTTTTATGAGATCAAGTTTACATATGTAATATTTATATAAGGTATTCACTCGAGACGTGCAACATATTAATGAGTGAAATAAATAAGTCACTACGCTTTCGTTGCACACTATCTATTCTTAACCTAAGAAATGAATGAACGACCAAGAGGCAAAACATAAAATGAAAACACAAATCAATGAAAGTGTGACGCGGAAGTGATAATCCTATCCCATAATCTACCCAAAACTAACAGGTCAAACCTAAGGGTTTCCTACAGAATCGAGCCTAAGCTCTGATACCATTAATTGTAACACCCCAGCCCCAGCATAGGAGCGGGAGGTCACAAGTAATGACAAAGCAGCTAAACCTGAAGGATTAGTTTCATTAATAAGTTCTGTTTCGATAATAATAAAATTTTCTTCTACAAAGCGTAACCTTAAAATTACATAATACCTAAAATAATAATTCTAAGTGGAGTCTTCAAATGCATAATCTCTAAGATCTAGCTAGCTCTCGTCACACATCACCATTAACCATGAGTACCTGCCGCGAAAGAAAAGAAAATGCGGCTGAGCTAATTGCTCAGTGCACGGATGTTGATAACAAATAACAATAACGATAGCATGATATATAATAGCGAAGAGAGAAATACCAAGAGATCATAAAAAAATAATTTCCCGTCTTATCAACACCTCAACACCAGAGTAATCAAAGAATATGAGACTGAAGGAAAGGTTTGAGATATTTATACCCAGTATCCTACATCATAACATATCAAGTGCAGTCCACGTGCCAAAATCATATCATATCAAGTATCACAAGGATACACTGGTGGCGACTCTAGTGCATTAAAAATCATATCGACGGAAGGTGTGTATGGCACTACATCACTCGACCGCATGGCCATATCAGACCATAAACATATCATATCATAACATTGCCTAGGATGCATCCATACGCTTCCCTGAGTACTCAAATCAAAATTATAATGCTCTCGCAATACAGCTCCCACGCAAGCAAATCATATCATAATAAAAAGGCTCTCCCAAGAGCAAATAAAATCATATCATATCATAAGGGGAAACGCCGTGGACTGATCACACCGCCACAGATAGTGTCACGCCATTGATCCCATAATGACGCGGCCATGGTACCTCCATAGCTAGTTGCTCGGTATTCCTAACTCCTGTCTACATATCTAGGGTTCTATGGTAGCACATCGGACATATAAACCAACCGTACGCCATTTTGATACAATCATTTTAAACATAGTTTTCATAAAAATTATGTTCACCATGCATATGAGTCGTATGAGAACAGAAAAAAAACGCTCAAATGGAAGTGGTTACACATTATTTACAGAAATCATTTTAACAAATTTTCCTCAAGTATCATCAAAATATAATTCAAAAGCTTTTCAAAGTTTATCATCATCATAAAACCCGCTGCTTAAAGAAATGAGATCATAAGAAACACTCGTATAAAGGTGATATCACATCATATTTATGAAATATTATTTTAAACATTTCTCTCCCCAACATCATCAATATATATCTCAAAAAGCTTTTCAAACTATCATTATAAAATGCATTTTTCAAACAAAGTGGCTCTAATAGCAAGATGATTATCATAGCACAACAAGAGAAATCAATGGAGGTATATGAAACAACAACAAAAGAGAGTAGGAGTATGAAAGATTACGAACATGTCAACGATTCAAGAGAGCACGTAAAAGAACATATGAGAAATGAATTACGATAAAAAAACAAGCATAGAGAGTCATCCGTACGATCATATTCACAAATGAAGAATAAGATTAGATATTGATACCTTAAGCAATCGTATGCGAACTAGAACTCAGTCCTACCACTCTTTGAATTATCTACATAATTTAGGGAATGGTTATGATTTAGTAATCTATCTAACTACTTTCCTTTGAGCTATAAACTATATTTTATGTTTAGAAGTAAATTTCTTTAACTTAGTCGACTAACAACATGTGTGGCCACTTTACACATTCAAAGTAAATTTTCATGCATGCATGGTGTCACATTAACCTTTTTTTTCCTACTTTTATTTATTTAATCATCCAATAATATAACTACTTAATTGGCATATTTATTTATTAAGGTTAAAGGGTAAATATTCTCAACTACTGAAACTTAAGGGGTTGTTTCGTAACTTAATTTAAAGATGTCTCATTTTCTAATGTGCATATGTGACGCACATATGTACGGATTTTCCTCATTCTTCTTATATTACTACTATTTCTTTAATGTTTTCTATTTGTATAAAATGCTTTCTGATTATATAAAAATCAAGACCTAACATCTCCTTCTTAGTTACGACAACCAAAAACCCCTTTGCTAACCATATTCAACCATTTGTTTCTTATGGCTTCATAAACCTATGGTGTTATAAATAAAACGATAGTATATATAATTCTTACCTCGGAATGAACGCTATAGTCGACAGAAAACAATGAAGCTTAGCTAGAGATGACACAACTTGTCGGAAAAATAACGTCTCGCCGGAAAACTCATCTAGAACCCAACGTACCCGCACAACTAAAATACAAGCGGCGAACCATTCGAACTAGACCCACGAACCACACCCGGATTAAACTCGTACGAAACAAAAAAAACTTGGAGACATACTCGCGTACAATGTCAATGTGACCAAACCTGACTAAAACTGTACGATCTGAACCCATACCAAAACTTAACCCCACACGAAGTTCTACACTTGAATATTCAACGTGTACCCAACACTATGCATCATCGCGAACACGAGCACGAGTAACTCGAACACAAGCACAAACAACACGGACATGAACACATTGTCGTAGCTTGAGTAATGTTTGATGTGAACCAACTTTGATCATGACGCCTCTCTTCCTCCCTCTCGTTTTCATCTCTCGATGAGATTTAGGGTCGATGAGATTTATTGTGAATGATTAAAGAGATGGGGATGATGAACTTTATAGACTAATTTATGTAACAGGAGACTTGTGGATGAGTTTGGGTTTTCCGTCTTATTTAGCGAATGATAAAAGAGATGAAGAGGGTCACGGGTTTGAATGTTAGTCAAATGTTCTTATCGTCTTTTCTTCTTTTGTTACAAATGCTCATGTATATCTGTATGTGTAAAAGTAAGTGAAAACATGGAACAGATGTAAATAAAATGGTCAACATTGAAGGGATAAGATTTGCTTTAGTTATTATAAAATACTAAACGGGTGTGTATGATTCATTGTCTAGTCATGATTCATTTCCATTCACTAATAAATTAAAGGTATCAATAGTGCGCATGATTTCAAGATTCATTTCCCATTCATTTCATGTTTATCAAAAAATATTAATATTAATATACTATTTTAAATAAGTAAAGTCACGAGCTTTTAAAAATGACGGGTATTACAAATAGTCTATTTAATTTTTCATAATCAATAGGTTTATGAGAAATGTTTTGTTTAATGGCCTCTAGATCCTTTTCTTTTTCAGACATTTTTGATCGACTCTCTTTTTCCAAAATCAATGTTTCCTCATCATCAATCACAGGCATAGTAACATGTGTAGCAGCTATAACAATACCATCATACAAGGTTGGTTTAATCCGCTGAGCTTTCTTGAGATAAAGCGGATTTTGATAACCTAGAGCTTGTTTGTGTATATTATCATAAACAACTTAAGGCTTTGTTAACATGTGCACTGTTTGAGCAGATTGGCCTACTTTAAAAATAATATTATCAAGTTCCTTTATCTTCTTTTATAAATCAATTTCATATTTCACATATTTATTTTCTTTTTCTTTGGATTCATTTTTGAAAATAGTGAATGTTTGCAATAAACATTCCTTTTCTTTGATGTGTTTAGAAAGATTTTGCTCAAGTGAGTCAACTTGTTCTTTTAGTGCAAGCTTTTCTTTAATCATATCATCCATTTAAGAATCAATCATTTTTTCACGACTGCTTAAATCAATATTAAGACGTTGTTCAAAAGCTTTGACTCGTTCTTTATATCCCTCCAGCTCAGCGGTTACTGAATCATTATTCTGTTCCTTATTAGCCTTTTCCCAATTATTTACATGATTAATCATTTGTTCCGACATTTGTTCTATCACAGATAAGATCATTGAATCTTGTTGTGCCTGCAAAGTAGTATCTTGAACAGTTGTCAGTTGTGTCTCTTGCAAATATTGAGAATACGGAATGATATTGCTATCACTATGTATCTCATTATCTGAAAAGTCTACAACTGGTGATTGTTCAAAATCTTGCATTGCATGCACACTTTGATTTTCCATATCATTAAGACAGGTTTCAGAATGGGGTACCTCTGATATAACGTCAGAAACATAGTTGGAAATATTAGCCATAAGAACTGCTTTTGCATTCAAGATATCATCATAGTCAGAATCATAAGTATCAAGATCCTCAGTCTGAAAAGTAGCATTGTTTGGAATGATTGTCTGAACAGCTTGACCGTCTGGAACCCCTGGATCTGCCAGAAATGCGAGTTGCTCTTCATCCAAAATTTGTCCAGCTTCCTGAGCTTTAGCTAATATTGCTTTATCCTTATACCATGCTTCATTCCTTGGTCATTTAGGCTGAGTGCATTGCTTAGCCATATGTCATTCACCTTGAAAATTGTAGCATTTAACAACCTTTGCCTGTCTACTTGCATTGTTTCCCCCAGAACTAGTAACATTACTCTTATAGGCAGTACCAGAATAACTTTGACCTTGTCTCCCCTGAACTTGTTGTACTGTGACCCTGCCATCTTGAATAATGGCTTGGTTTCTTGGATTCGATGAAGTTCTAAGTTGATTATTGGTTAAGGGGAACCTTGAGGAAGCTACAGCTGTTAGAAAAGCTATTGCCTTGTTGAGACAAGCAATTGGATCATCTCCTGGAGAGAATACAGGAATAGCAAAACCTGAGTCCACAAGAGGTGACTCTGTAACACCCCCAAATTAGGTCGTAGCGGAATATGGGTATGTGAGTGTTACTTCATAGATTAATAGCACATGATATATATGAGAACGACCTTAAAAAGAGTCATAAAACTGATACATTGGATTTAAACAAATTGTTTGTTACAAAAGCCCATAGCTTCACTTGTTCATTGTTCAAAAGGTAAAGATTCTAGCACATAACAAATATTTCCCCAAAATGTAATGCGACCAAATCTTTAATGCATATGACTTCCAAAATATAACCACCAATGTATCATTTGTCTTGTACCTCATTGACCTCCTGAGAAAACATGCTTTAAAACGTCAACATAATGTTGGTGAATTCATAGGTTTGTAAAATGTATAATGTCGGACCACAAGATTTTCCAAGTGTATGATAATGCAACAGATGCAAACATCACAAAAATGTAATTACATTTCCCTAAGCTCATGACACTGAAGCTCGACATGTATGAATTTGCAATATAAATTGCCAACATTGCCCTTGATGATGTTCTAACCCGCAACATCCCAAATCCGACATGGTATACGTTCGTTGTCTGGAAAACTGGCACAGTGAGCGCTACTCACCCGAATGGGGAGGTCAATCCCAAATAGATCTATTTATAACATTCGCGCTTACTCAGTAATTGACAGTTCATGATAATAGGCTTAATGGGTTATCGCTACTTAGGCAAACACGTAATCATAATGTAAAAATGTCCACTTGTGTCCAATTGTAAAACAATGCATATTTCTCACCCCAAAACTTGTAAATCATTATAAATGTAAAACGTGAGGCTATGAACTCACCTTGAGTGAATGAATCAACAATGTAAATAACATAATGAAAATGCGTCACGTAAATGTCCGAATGCAACCTAATTAATTATAGGTCGTATGAGTACTAAGTACTTTGAATAACTAATACCGTATATAATTCTATATAGCTACATCACCATCTAATTGTATTTGTGAAATAATATTTAAATCACATTTAATAAATAATAACCATGTATTTGTACCCGTATAATCGTATAAATAGTTCAATCGCATTTGTAAAATAATATTTATAAAGTTTAAAACATGTATAAATATTATTTAAGTGATTCTAAAATGTTTTACAATTTTTTTTATTAAAAACGAACTAACACTATTCACGTCAGGAAATAGTGCACAAGTATAAAATAGTGCGTATCTTTCTCGTTTTAAGTCCGTTTTTACGTTCTTTATGTCCACACTTTCGTATTAAAAAGATATATCAAAATAATACATTTTAATATTTTTAACTCTCTAATGAACAGTGATTTTTACTGTTCATGCACTTTATAAAATTATTTTTATAAATTTAATTATCGTAATCTCGTATATGTCATATCTTATTTGTTTTAACTCCGATTTTAATGATTCTTTCGAGCACGCTTTCGTAATTAAAAGATCTATCTAAGTAAGATATTTTCTAAAAAGTTTCTGAAATGAATCTTTCTTATTATTATAAAATTACTTTTATAAAATCACTTTTTATATATATAATTATCGTAAACATGCAAATAGCATAACTTCTTCGTTATAACTCGGATTTTTGAGTTCTTTATATGCTTATGATCCTCCTAACATGTAGTATTTCAACAAAATATAAAATAAATATCTTATTTTCGAATTTAAAACAAAAACTTATGATCATTTATTTAAAATGTTTATAAAAATTGTTTTTATAAGTTTTTAGTTTAGTAAATTTGTTATAAGTCCTCTACAACACTTTATACTACAAGTCCCATACACTTTAAGTCTTTTAGTCCATCATTTTTCCAAGATTAACAAGTCTTTAAATTTATTTATTTATAACTTTAATAAATAAACTTTTAAACAATTAATTTATATATACTTTTATAAATTAATCTACATGTGTATAATGTCTATACCTCCATTCCAACAAGTCTTTAACATGAATATAACATATGAAAAAGTATTTCAAACCATGATCAAGTGTAAAAATGCATTTTACATCTTAATATATTTCCTAGATGGTGATTTACTACATAGACATTATATACACATAAAATCATAAATGTAAAGAGTATAGGGTTTTTAGATGACCTTAAGATGAAGTAAGATGAAGAGTAACAAGTTCTAAACCCTAGTTTAGAATCAAAACCCAAGCTTCCAAGACTAGAAAACCTTAACTTTCCAAGAAACCCTAATCTTGAACTTTCTTGATCAAACCCTTGTAAATGCTAAAGCAAGCCTTCAATACACCTTAGAATGTCTTAGATATGATACTAGAATACTTGAATACTTGCTAGGAAAATTTGTATGGATTATCTGTTTGTGTTTGTGTAAGTCGTGGGCTAGGGAGGAGAGAACCAAAGAATTGTGTGAAGTTTTTCTTAAGGAATAAGATGTGTGTGATATCTTACTAGTTATGCATGTATTTATATCAAGAGCTATTCAATAATACTATTAGGAAAGTCAAGACTAAGTGAAACAAGAGGGGGGATGGCTAGACAACAAGGAGGGAATTAGGGAGAGTCTTAGTCAAGTTTACTAATCATGGTACTAGGTAATATGTATACTAGGTTGTACAAGTCCTTTGTTGGTTTAATTATGTGCTCTATGTTCCCTTTTGTCTAGTTTATGTCCAAAAATTAAGGGAGGGAGGGAATTAGATGAGTCTTGACATTTTGTGTTATAATTCTAGTGATACTTGAAGTCTTAAGATGCATAGGTTAAGTGTAAAGAGTATACTTGAAATGTGTATGTTCTAGTTGGTTTCTTTTATGCAATATTCGGCTACAATGCTAAACATAGGTGAACTTTTATAAAACTTTGGGTATTGGGTATAATAATGGGTATTTGTTGAAGCGTAGATAAGTTTTGGTGGTTTTGTGAATGCCTAAATGTATTTTATCGTGAAACGTAAACACTTTACGTAACCAATAAAAATAAAATGTGCAAAGTTAATAATTATCCTCCAAATAATTATCTAACACTTGCTTGACGTAAACTTTTGATTGTTTGATGCCCGTTTACGCTGAATGACAATTTTTAGTTTACGCGATTTAACTTAACGATTAAAATTAAAAGCAAACGCGTACGAGACTAAAAATAAATAGTGAAATAAATGACGTCATAAAATGACCTGAAAACACAGGGTGTTATAGTCTTCCCCCGTTAAATGAGCCTTGTCCTCATGGCTTAAGACGCGACACTAGACGACGGTGCGGTTTTTGTGAAGAGATGTGGATATTTCTTTCGAAATTGATCCTCACGTTCCCATGTATACTCAGGACCTCTCCTAGAGTTCCATCGAACCTTGAAAATTGGGATACGACTTTGCTTCAACCGTTTGACTTCTCGATCTATGATTCTACGGGTTCCTCCACAAAATGGAGCTTATCATCAATATGAATTCCATCCAACAGAACGGCTAATGGCTCGTCGGAATAATATTTCTTCAAGTTGGATACATGAAATGTATTGTGAACCCTACTCAACTCTTGAGGAAGCTCAAGCTTGTAAGAAACGGATCCAACCTTTTCCAACACCTTGAATGGTCTAACATACATGGGGTTTAACTTCCCTCGTTTACCAAAATGTACGACCCCTTTCCAAGGTGAAACCTTAAGCATAACTCGATCCCCAACTTGAAATTCCATCGGCTTACGCTTCAAATCAATGTAACTCTTTTGTCGATCACGAGTGGCTCTAATTCTTCGCTTGACTTGAATGACCTTCTCGGTCGTCTCTTGAACTATTTCTGGACCGGTGAGTTGAACTTCTCCAACCTCGGCCCAACAAACAGGTGAGCGACACTTTCGACCGTAAAGCGCCTCAAATGGTGCAACCTTGATACTAGCGTGATAATTGTTGTTATATGAAAACTTGACCAATGGCAAATGTTTAACCCAACCATTTCCAAAGTCGATCACGCAAGCACGTAGCATATCCTTAAGAGTTTGGATAGTTCTTTTGCTTTGGTCGTCAGTTTGCGAATGGTATGCAATACTCATATCCAAATTCATACCGAATGCCTTCTGAAGTGACCTTTAGAAATTTGATGCGAACTGAGGTCGCGATCACAAATGATTGAGACAAGTATTCCATACCTCGTGACTACCTCTTTCAGGTACATTCTTGCCAATCTTTCCATGGGATCAGTTTCCCTCATGGGTACGAAGATTGCATATTTAGTAAGTCGGTCAACAATCACCCAAATGGTGTCATAACTTTGTGACGACTTAGGAAGCTTCATGATAAAATCCATAGCGATATTATCCTATTTCCATTGAGGTATCTCGGGTTGCACCAAGAAACCTGATGGCCTTTGGTGTTCAGCCTTGACCTTAACACATGTCTAACATTTGCTAACATAGGTGGTGATGTTGGCCTTCATATTGGGCCACCAATATAGCTTCTTCGTGTCCTGATACATCTTGTCGGAACCCGGATGGATAGAATATTTTGACTTGTAGGACTCATGCATGATCACAGTCCTTAAATCACCATAACATGGTAACCAACTCCTTCCATTTAAGCATAGACTTTCGTCGGTGTGGGGTTCCAACTTTTCCTTCGGTGTATTCTTCCTGATCATACCTCTTACGTCTTCCTTTTTAAGTTCTCTGGTTTTTGTGCTTCTATTTGAGCTTCCAGAATTTGCTTGGGGAGATTCAAACCAATAGTCATGACTAAGGCTCGAACCCGTAATCGCTTATTCTATTCTTTACGACTTAAGGCATCGACCACTACGTTTGCTTTCCCCGGGTGATAACGTATTTCACAATCGTAATCTGTTGATCCCAATAGAATAGATCTTGCTTAGCTTATATAAGGCTAAGTTGTATTGAATAGATTCAAAACAACTATGATAGAAACTTTGATTGTGAATATCAAAGACTATGCGGAATCTAGTCAATGATACTAAGAAGAATTTTAATGAAATAGTAATGAATAAGATCAATAACAAACAGTTTACCAAACTTTCAGCATCAATATAATACGAACACTCTTAATAGTGTTAGGGTTTACAAAACCTTGAAGCTATTTAACTTCTAATTTTTTTTTGATTTTGATATCTAACTCTATACCCTAGGACCTCTTTTTATACACCAAGGAGTCCTAGTCGGTTTACAATATATTCCTAAGTTATCATGATCTTCTAATCAAATAACTTATACATATCTTTTACAAAAATATATCATTCATATCACATAAGCAGCACTAACTTGGTCTAATAGTACTAACTTATAACCAGCAACATTAACTTTCTCAGCAGCATTAACTTTATACTAATAGCAATAACTTTACATCAGTAGTAGTAACCACTTAGTATATTTTCCTTGAACTTCTTAAGCAACAGTAACTTCCACTAGCAGTCTTAACTTTTGCACTAGCAGTATTAATCACTTAGAATATTTTCTTCAGTCTTCACCAGCAGTAAAAATCATAACTGGCAGCAACAACTTCAACAACACTAAGAAGTCCTTTAATCCTCATAATCCTCCCCTAAACTTGATGTTCATCTTCTGAATCTTCAAGTTTCTTGATTAAAAGCTTTATCTTTACTAGGAGGATGCTTCCAAACCCTTCATTGGAGTACATAGCCTTCCTTAAGCTATTTCTTGACTAATCTAAGAAGATCAAATGCCATTTCACACTCATAATCAACTTGAAGCTTCACATTATTAAGCATCTGATGTAGTGTGTGCTTTGTAAGTGGATACATTTTCTCAACTAATAGATAATATGGTATGGACTGTACTGTTACACAATGAACTCCACAAGAATCAAAAAGCTTCTAATTCAGCACTTTAACTAATCCTTGTTGATTCTTCCATATACCATCTTCAACATGATGTTCAAACATGGTCTTCAAATTAAGATGTAAGAAAATATCCATGTAATCCACTCTCTTTGTCTTCTTAAATCTAGCTTTGACTATTCTCCAGAGAACTTCCAAATCTTCTCTATCAAAGTTCTTAAGCATTTTACTAAAAGTAAGATATATCTGAGTCTTACCATCTGCTCTGATAATTTAAAAGAAACTTTTCTTCCCTTCTTGATAGATCTTGTAGTCAACAATTGGAATTTTGACAGACAAGGGTGTAGCATAAACAGTTACATCATCTCCATCATCTGGAACAATCTCAAAGCATTGCTTAAGCTCTTTAGCTTCCTTAACATCATCTACTTCTGCTTCCACCTTCTCATCTAACTTCTGCTTCTTTGATTTGTCTTGTTCTAGCTCATCACCTGCTCTTTTTAAGCTTCTTTCTTGTGCTATTGTCTCACTGCCTTCTACTCTTACTTCACTACCTCCTATTAATTCTGTATCCATATCAACAAATGTGTTTACCCTTTTCATTGCTTTATCAAATAACTCTTGAACATGGGTAAATGACTTAGTCTTCAAGTCTTTGGGCTTCCATCCTGCCATGTTTTCCAGATAAGTACACATTATACTCCTTTGTGAGCTTTTGTGTGTGGTCTATTTCTCCTTTCTTCTGCTTTCTTAGTTGCAAAGTTCTTCCTTCTTTTATCCAAGAGTTGTTGAAACAGTTTAGACTTTTCTTCAATTGTTAACTCTTCTTGTTCCTCTACTTGCAGCCTTTGAGCTAATTCATAGTCAGTCTCAACCTTATCCTGAATATCATTCCATTGTGCAATTAAGGCAACATTATCTTCTTCTTTTTCTCTTGTAATCCTCTCTTCTTCATCAAATTTAGCTTGTAGCCTTATAGCTTCTTGTTCATCAAAGAGGACTTGATCTTTCTTCTTCATCTTCAAAGGTTCTTCAACCATTATACCTTTACCTTTGTCCTTTGAAGGAATTGTTATTGTTGTTGTTGTTGTTTCACTTGTCTCTTGCATAACAACCCCTTTTGTCTTGGGTCTTGCACTCTTCAACTCTGCCAGCCAAAGTAAGTTCAACAGTAGTTATTGTAGCAGCAATTGGACTGGCAGTACTAACTTCAACATTAGCAGTAGTAATATTAACACTGCCAGTAGTAATAGGTTCAACAGTACTAACAGATACACTAGCAGGAGTAACTAGTGCACTGGTAGTATTAACTTCATTACCAGCAGTATTAACTGCATCACTAGTAGGAACTTCATCTGCAGCAGCACTAATCACCTGCTCTGCATCTCCTTCAACATCTTTGAACACTTCATCCATATCTGCATCAAAACATTCATCATCAAAATCACTTTCTTCAAAGATTGAACTCTATTTTCCCTGTTTCAAATTCCTCCCCTGTTTGGATGCATCCTCCTCACCCAAACTTCTTCTTCTAGAGGTACCAATCTTGAATAAATTCATCCCTGGAGTTTTTGACTTCCTTTTCCTTTCCAGCTTTTTGTCTCTCTTCTTTAAACTAGCAATCTCCTTTGCTTGAGCAGTCTTTGTTGTCTCCAAGTCAAGAACTCTATCAGACAGTTTTGTATAAAGGTCCATCAATTTCTTAAGTTTCAGTCTGTCCTCCCCACTTCTAAGTGTGTTAACTCTTGAGAGAGGTGGGTCATTGGACTATTTAGATGCAGTCTCAAACCTAGTTTGAGCTTCTGCATCCCCTAATATGGTATCTTGGCACCTGAGACCACTACCTGAACCAGTTCCCTGAGGACTTGGCTCATTAAGTGTTGCCATGGATTGGGTCCTATTTATGTTACCACTGTCCGGCTCTACTTTTAAGCTAGAAGCAGTAGTGGCATCCTTTTCCATTCTGTCTTCCTTCTCCTTAGTGACAGTCTTATTTGTAACAAGGGAAATAGGTCCACTAGACTGAGATATCTCAGTAGCCCTTTTGGCTTTCCTAGGTCTATGAGTCTTTTTGGGTTGAGATGATGATGGAATAGAGATTGGTTCTTCATTAGAGGGTTGAGCAGATGTGGATGTGTGTTGGGGATCAGTAGGTTGTCCTGACCCTTCACCTATATCTGCTTGTTGTGCCAGCATAGATGAAAAAATGGTGTTACAGTCCCTGAAAAATCATTTCCTTTCCTTCTCATATTTGCAAAAATCTTTTTAGTATGAGAAGGTGTATCATAAACAGCATTAACTTCTGAAATATTTTCAATTTGTTTGTTCAAAAACAGTTGTAAAAACCTTGGATACATTAAAATTTTTTTAGAACTATCCAAGTTTCTCATCATATCATCAAAAATCAATTTAGAAAAATTAAACTTTTGATTCTTAGCCAAACATATAACTGCTGATGTTATATTAGTACCAAACTCATTCTAAGCAGTTGATTTAGAACTTAAACATTTTAGATGGTATGAATTAGATACTTCCATTGAGGGGGAAAATAAGGTTTAGAAAAAGTAAGTTTCTCAAAAAGCTTTTCATATCCCATCAATTGAAGGTTTTTCAAAATTTTTAGTGTTTGTTAGCCAAGCAATGCCATCCTCATCATCAAATTGAAGATCTCTCCCCTCATAGATGATTATGATATTACTATTATCTTGCCCTCAACCTTGGCATGAATTAGTGTTTCATTATTGGTTGTTTTGGTCTTAGCAGTAGACCAAAACTGTTCAATACAAGAAACATAAATAGTAGGACTAACTGTCAAGGCATACCTTATGGGGTTAGCATTCAAGAAGTCTACTATCTCAGCAAAATTAGCATTCTCTGTGGATTTTTCCAAGTAAGCAACCATATTATGTGAGTCAGCAAAATTTAGGCCAGCCATGGATGTCGATTTTTTTTTGAATCGACAATGAAATTGAATTAGGTTTTATGAATTTAGAGTAGTAGAATGATTATGAACGGTTATGGGGTGATCGAATGCGCTTAAATAGGTAATACAGGAAACTTGTAAGCGAAGTATTCGTTTTACAGACCAAAAATACCCTCAGCAGTTGTAATTCCAATGGTAACCTAGCAGTAGTAAGTTAGCCTGGCAGCACTAACTTTTGCCCAGCAGTACTAAGTAATGCCCAACAGCATTAACTCTTGAGTTACCAGTTTTAACCCCAATTCCATCCTTAGCAGCTTTTGCATTCCATTCCAACCATCCTTTGTGTATAATCTGCGGCATATTAACACAATTAACATCCCCTCAATTAATACTTCAGAGGTTAAGCATTCCAATACTTGCAATCAAATATTGAAATCTGCTAACATCCAATGCTTTTGTGAGTAAATCTACAACATTCTGATCTGTGTGAATCTTGATCATCTGAATAAGCTTCTTCTTATTAGAATCTCTAATAAAGTGATGTCTAATCTCAATGTGCTTTGTCTTTGAGTAAAAAATAGGGTTCTTCACTATGCATATTGTGCTCTCATTATCAATATAGATCTTTGTATGCATAAAGTTATACCCATAATCAAGCATTTGATTTTGTATCCAAAGCACTTGTCCACAACAATTGGAAGTAGCTATATACTCAGCTTCAGTTGTGGAATTAGCAACCACAGTCTACTTCTTGCATTGCCATGAAATCAATCCACACCCTAGGAATTGACAACCTCATGTTGTGGACTTCCTATCTAAGCTTGCTCCTGCATAGTCACTGTTAGTAAATGCCACCAAATCAAAAGGTGAATCCTTAGGATACCAAAGGCCCAATTTAGGTTGACCTTTAAGATATCTAAAAATTCTTTTCATAGCATGAAGATGTAAAACTTTAGGATTGACTTAGAGTCTTGCATAAGCACATACTGCAAACATAATATTAGGCCTTGAAGAGGTTAGATACATCAATGATCTAATCATGGATCTATACAAGTGTTCATCTACATCTTCACCATCTGCATCTTTGTGCAAAGGCTTATGGGTTTCCATGGGTATGTTTGCTGTTTTGACATCACTAAAGCTAAATTTCTTCAAAATCTTAATCACATACTTGTCTTGGCTTATAAAAATCTTATCTTCCTTCTGCTTTACTTGCAGTCCTAGGAAGAATGTGATTTCACCCATAGAGCTCATTTAAAACTTCTTATGCATCATCTTCTCAAATTCAGTGCATAATGACTTCTTTGTAGAACCAAAAATGATATCATCTATATACACTTGAACTAACAGAATATCACCTTTTTCCCTTTTGATAAACAAAGTCTTGTCTATCTTTCCTCTCTGAAACCCATTATCCAACAAGTAAGTTGACAAGGTTTCATACCAAGCTTTGGGAGCTTGTTGCAGTCCATAAAGTGCCTTTTCTACTTTGTATACTCTGTCAGGGAAGTCTGGATCTTCAAATCCTGGTGGTTGATAAACATAGACTTCCTCTTCAATCTTACCTTAAAGAAAATCACTATTGACATCCATCTAGTACACCACAAAGTCTTTAAATGAGGCATAGGCTAAGAATAGCCTAATTGCTTTAATTCTGGCAACAGGGGCAAAAACTTCATCATAGTCTATCCCTTCTTCTTGTGTGTACCCCTGAGCAACCAACCTTGCTTTGTTCTTTATCACAATGCCTCTTTCATCCTTCTTGTTCCTGTAAACCCATTTAGTGCCTATGGCCCTTTTGCCATTTGGTAAATCCACCAGGGTCCAAACCTTTTGTAATTTGAATTATAAAAGCTCATCCTGCATAGCTTCTATCCAACTTGGATCCTTCAATGCTTGGATTACTTTCTTGGGTTCTTCTTGTGATAAAAAGCAAGCAAAAAAACAATTTTGAAAGTCTTTATGGTTTGTTCTTTGCTGAACTGAACTAAACAAACCATGTTCTTCCAAATTCTTTGTCATTCTTCTTGTTTGAGGTGCTGAATTCAAATCTCCAAAAATTTGTTCAATTAGATGATCTTTGTGTATTCTTGTAGTTGGAATAGGACTGACAGGGATATGTGTATCCAAATTAGTCATGTCAGCCTCTGCACCATCATCTTCAGCATCACTAAATCTGCCAATTTCTTCCAAATCAAGTATATTTGGATCATGAGCACATCCATAGACTATATTCTCATCAACAGCATTATCCTCTATGCTAGCAGCATTAACAGTTGAACTAACAGTATTAATATTGTTAGTGCTGTTAACACTTGCATCCTTTTCTTGATTAATTCTTGGCTCCTTTGTACTTGGAACCTCACTATCTTTTCCTTCAGTTGGATTTCCACTTTCATTCCCTGGATCTTTAGCATCCTTCTTTTCCTCCTCCCCTGATGGTTTGAATCCAGCATCAGGAGAATCCTTTGAACTAGAAGAGAATGGTAGATCTTAAGTCCATAATGGTAGCAGTATGTAATCTTTGCCAGGTACTGTCTCCACTCTAGCTTTACCTGCATTGTCACATGCTTTTGTACCTGCACTACTATTAGATTGATTCCCTGCAACAACTGGCTTATAGTTCATAGATTTTGTCAGTGCATCTATATCAAAAAGCCAATTAGGTCCACTTCCTGCAATATTAGATGTATTTTCACTAAATTGTACATGCAGGTTCTCTTTTACTATCCTAGTTCTACTGTTGAATACTCTGAATGCTTTGCTATTGGTAGAGTATCCTACAAAGAACCCTTCATCAGCCTTTCCATCAAACTTACCTAGGTGATCTATGGTATTAAGGATTGTAACAGGACACCCAAATGGTCTCATAAAGCTTAAGGCAGGTTTTCTACCTAGAAAAAGTTCATAAGGGGTCTTGTTGTGAGGCTTGATAACTAACACCCTATTTTGGACATAACAAGCAGTATTAACTGCTTCAGCCCAGAAAGTTGTTGGCAATTTTGAATCAGCTAGCATAGTCCTAGCAGCCTCTATTAGTGTCCTATTTTTCCTTTCTGCTACTCCATTTTGTTGTGGAGTCCTAGCAACACTAAATTCTCTCTTAATACCCTTCATTTCACAGAACTGATTCATGACCCTATTCTTGAATTCAGTACCATTGTCACATCTAATCACTTTCACCCTAAGGTCTATTAGATTTTCTATGCCTGTTATGAATGTTTTAAGGATTTCACTAGTTTCACCCTTAGTGGCTAAAAAGAAAACCCAACTAAACCTACTAAAATCATCTGTGACAACTAGGCAGTACATCTTCTCCATTAAACTCTTTACAAATGTTGGGCCAAACAAATCTATGTGCAACATTTGTAATGGTTGGCTGATTGAACTGACTGTTTTGGTCTTATAAGAAGCTATGTGTTGCTTTCCCTTATGACAAGCAACACAGGTTTAATTAATTTCAAAAAAATTTGAAGGTAAACCTCTTACAAGGTTTTCCTTTACCAGTTTATTCATTGTTTTGAAATTTACATGTCCAAGCCTCCTATGCCAAAGATTATATTCATCTAGTATGGCTTTTGCAAAGAGACAAGTAAGACCTCCTTGAGGAACAACATTCTTTAAGTCAACACTATACATGTTATCCTTTCTAGGAACTTTAAGTAAAACATGACTTTCATTATTTAACTTAAAGTCTGGAGATAGAACAACACATTCAGTGTCAGTAAAAAGAACACTATACTTCGTGTCACACATTTGTGAGACACTAAAGAGGTTAAACTTTAGTTCCTTTACAAAATACACATCTTCAAAATCCAATTTACCAGTTCTTATTTTACCTTTCTTAATAATTTTCCCTCCTTTGGAATTACCTCCAAAGGCAACAAATCCTCCATCAATTTCTTCATAATCTGTAAGATAGGATTTGTTTCCTATCATGTGCCTAGAGCATCCACTGTCAATCACTCCTTTATCCTTCAAATCTTGCTGTGGATTACCCTGCAAATAATGGTAAGAAAATTAGTTTCTTTTGAGGACCCAAGCCATTATTGACTTGGATCTGCCTTGTGCATCAATATAGTCAAATCTTTTAAAGGACATTGATGCACCATTGTTTCTGGAGACATGATCTAAAACTTTGTGATTTGGTCTCCAAATCCAACATGCTGAGGCCTTAATAGCATTGCCCTTGTTTCCCTTAACAGCACTAAGAACTGCTTTTGGTCTAGCAGTATTAACCCTTGTTCTCTTAACAGTATTAACCTTTTTAGTGAAATTACTGTTATTAGCTGTTGTTATTTTGTTAAAAGGCCTTCTAGCAGTTGAATATGCATTATTAATAACATTTTTTATGGGTCCTGCATTATTCACTGTTGTTCTTGGTTGAACAGTATTAACTGGTCTAGCAATATTAAGTGAAATTTGGCTAGACCTAGTTAAAACTGTTCTTGGAACCATGTTCCTTTTTGGACTGGGGTGAGTTAATTTAGAGAAATTCTGTTTGTTCACCCTTTGAACATTGGTCCAAACTGGTTTTGTAAATCTTGCATTATTATACTAGTTATTGCAGTCATTCTTTAAATGATCAAAACTACCACACACATGACAAGCTTTATTGAACATCTCAAAATCACTCCCTAATTTTTGAGACATCTGTTGGTTCCAGTTTCTCTTGTTTCCCCTAGGACTTCTAGATGGACTGAAAGATTAACTGTATGTGTCTTGCCTAATTTGCTCAACAGATTTCTTATCAGTTTTAGGTTTAACAAACTCAATTTTAGTAAAATTAGGCTTAACTGTTTAAAACTTAGCTTCATCTTGTTCCTCACTTTCAGACACCCAATCCTCAATAATTGGGGCTCCATTTTCATTACTACCAGTCTTAGGTTCATTAGTCTCAACAGTAGGCTTTTCAACTACAGATTCACTAACAGACTCATTCACATCAACAAAATCATATATACTAGGATAAACTAAATCAGGTTTTGGTGGCATAAAATTCCCAGTATAGGGAGATGAGACAGCATTATACCCTAATCTTATTTTACACTTATCCATTATTTGACTGTCTAGAAGTTTACTTAGGCTTTTTGATGAATTTTTAAATTTTTGTAATGTAAGTTGAACCTCATATTTTTCTTTTGTAGTCAACTCTAACATCCTTTTAAGATCTGTAATATCTAAATCTCTTAAATAGATTTCACATTTTAAGAGTTTTATATCTTCCTCATACATAGACTCATTTTTCTTAAAGACTAACAGTCTAGCTTCTACAGATTCTAAACCAGTTTTATAAGAGACGACACTTATCCTAGTTGTTCTTAAGTCTTTAACTAATTGTTCTTTTAGATCTTTTACACATTCTAAACAAGATGAACAACAATTTGAGTCATTAGATACCTCAGAGTTTGTAGAAGAACTTAAACTTGTAGAAGAATAAGCCATGAGAGCAAAATTGGTTGGACCTTCTTCTGCTTGGTCACTCTAATCATAGCCAAAGCCATCACATTGAGACACTAAGGCATTTGAAGTAGTTTCCTCAACTGGCACAATCCTTCTAGTAGGCTCCCTGTTCCTGTTGTTTTGATTCATGGGTGACCTGCACTCCCTTGTAAAGTGTCCTCTCTTGTGGGAGTTGAAACACTCCACCTTGGACTTGTCAAACCCAATTCTTTCTTTGTTAGCCATGTACAGCTTCCTTCCAGTATTCTTTCAGCATCTTTCTTGCCCACATAGTCCATGCAAATCAATAATCCACCAACAAGTCCTATCCTCTAGATCATCAGGATGGAATTTTTGTATATCTTAATTATCAAGATGGGATAAACTTGGTTTGGACTAGCATAGAAGAATAAATAGACATCATCACTTAAATTTTCAACAGTTGTTGAGCTATCAACAACACCCTAAGTGCTAGCAGTATTAACACCCTGAGCAGTATTAACTACTCTAGTTGCACTATTAGTGCTGCTAAAGGATAGAAAGGCTATATTGTGTGAGTTTGTGGTTGAGCTAGATGTCTCCTTGACCTCTGATTCATAAGCCTTCAGGTTGTTGAAAAGGTTATCCAAACTCAATGTCTCAATCCCTGGTTTGTTCCTCCACACAATAGTATGCATAGTCCATTCTTGTGACAAACTTCTCAAGAACTTCTGATTGATGTCTTCTAGAGAGATAACTTTACCATGCATCTCTAGTTGACTAAATAGCTTTTGAAGCCTTTCATATGTTTGCTCAATCACTTTTGAGCTGGATGCAACAAAGTTTTCATATTGCTGCTTCAGAAGATTTTTTTGAATTTTCTTGGTAGCAGTACTACCTCCAAATCTGTTCTTAATAGCCTGCATTAGTGTCTTAGCATCCTTGTATGAGTTGAACTAGTATTGATGCCATTAGGTAGCATCCATCAACAAAGTGGCATCTTTATCTTTCAACGACTGCCCTTCTTATGTGCCTCTCATAACACTTGTATAGGGATAATAGTCTCTTTACCATCAACAGTTTTTGTTACTATAGGTGCATTACCATTTTCTACGATCTCCCATAGAGTGTAATCAATGCACTGTAGGTACTGCTCCATCCTCATCTTCCAGAGATCATACTCACCAGGTTGGAGTATGGGTAGCTTGATGGTTTAAGTAGATTGAGAAATATAGCATCTTGAAAAGTAGATCTGTATGTAAGTAAAGGTGTACTCTTATCAAAGCTTCTCACAAGCTCTGATACCACTTGTTGATCCCAATAGAATAGATCTTGTTTAGCTTGTATAAGGCTAATTTGTATTGAATAAATTCAAAACTACTATGATAGAAACTTTAATTATGAATATCAAAGACTATGCGGAATCTAGTCAATGATACTAAGAAGAATTTCAATGAAACAATAATGAATAAGATCAATAACAAACAGTTTACCAAACTTTCAGCCTCAATATAATACGAACACTCTTAATAGTGTTAGGGTTTACAAAACCTTGAAGCTAATCAACTTCTATTTTTTTTATATCTAACTCTATACCCTAGGACCTCCTTTTATACACCAAGGAGTCCTAGTCGGTTTACAATATATTCCTAAGTTATCATGATCTTTTAATCAAATAACTTATACATATCTTTTACAAAAATATCTCATTCATATCACATAAGCAGTACTAACTTGGTCTAACAGTACTAACTTATAACCAGCAGCATTAACTTTCTCAGTAGCATTAAGTTTATACTAACAACAGTAACTTTACATCAGCAGTAGTAACCACTTAGTATATTTTCCTTGAACTTCTTTAGCAGCAATAACTTCCACTAGCAGTCTTAACTTTTACACTAGCAGTATTAATCACTTAGAATATTTTCTTCAGTCTTTACCAGTAGTAGAAATCATAACCAGCGGCAGTAACTTCAATAGCACTAAGAAGTCTTTTAATCCCCACATAATCGTTAAGCAACTCTAACCAATGATGTTGCCTCATGTTCAAATCTGTTTGATCAAGAATGTGTTGTAAACTCTTGTGATCTGTGAACACCGTACACTTGGTTTCGTACAAATAGTGTCTCCAAAATTTTAGAGCAAACACTACCGATCCAAGTTCTAAATCATGAGTCATATAATTTTTCTCATGAATTTTCAATTGGCGTGATGCATAAGCAATTACTTTCTCCCTTTGCATTAATACAACACCCAATCCTTTATGCGAAGCACCGCAATAGACCACAAAATCCTTGCTTCCTTCAGGTAGAGCCAGAATTGGCGCACTGCACAACTTCTGCTTTATTAACTGGAAGGAGGCTTCCTCCTTGTCACTCCAATCAAACTTAACTCCTTTCTGAGTAAGCTTGGTCATTAACTTGGCGATCTTCGAAAATCCTTCAATGAATCTTTGATAATACCCAGCAAGACCTAAAAATTGACGAATCTCCGTTGGTGTTTTAGGAGATGCCAAATCTTTTATGGATTCGATCTTGGAGGGATCCACGTGAATGCCTTGACTATCAATTACGTGACCGAGAAATTGTACCTTGGGAATCCAAAATTTACATTTAGAGAATTTAGCATACAACTCCTCTTTCTTAAGCAATTCCAGAATTGCCTTAAGATGTCCTTCATGTTCCTTCTTGTTCCTTGAATAGATTAGGATATCGTCAATAAAGACAATCACAAACTTATCCAAATATGGCTTGCACACCCGATTCATGAGATCCATAAATACCGTCGGTGCGTTCGTCAAACCAAATGGCATAACTTGGAACTCGTAATGACCATATCGAGTTCTGAATGCCGTCTTCGGAATATCTTCTTCACGTACTCGAAGCTGGTGATAACCTGATCGCAAGTCTATCTTAGAATAAACACTGGATCCTTGTAGTTGATCAAATAAATTGTCAATGCTTGGAAGTGGACAATGATTTTTCATCGTCAATTTGTTCAGTCCTCGGTAGTCGATGCACATTCGAAATTATCCATAAGATCGGAGCTCCCCAAGGTGAGGAACTTGGCCTTATGAAGCCTTTGTCAGAAAGCTCTTGGAGTTGGTCTGACAATTCTTTCATTTCAGATGGAGCTAATCGGTAAGGTGCTCGTGCTACAAGTGCAGCACCAGGTATCAAATCGATCTGAAATTCCACTTGTCGAGTCGGAGGAAGACCTGGCAAGTCTTCGGGAAATACTTCAGGAAAATCTCGAACGATGGGTATGTCCTCAAGTCATTTCCCTTCCGACTTGTCTTCAGTCTTCTTTGTAGTAACGTGTGCCAAAAAGACATGACATCCTTTTAGCATGTACTTCTGTGTTTTAGTGCACGAGATGATGTCTAATCGAGTCTCGTTTCCTCGGTCGCTTCCGTCACCACGAACAATCAACGTTTCATTTCCCTAGGGAATACAAATGATTTTCTCGCCACAAAAAATGACATCTTGGTACTTTGCCAACCAATCCATACCACTTATGACATCGAAACTACCAAGTTCTACGGGCATTAAGTCGATATTGAATGGATGATTTAAGAAGTTTAATGTACAACCAAATGATAGTGTTTATTCCAATTATTTTTCCGTCAGCTAGTTCAACATCGTAATAATGGTCTAATGTAGTTGGTGTGATATCAATTTGGGAGCTAAATGCAGTAGACACAAAACTGTTATCAGCATCAATATCAAATAGGATATAAGCATAGCGGTTGTTTAGAAGGAACGTACCTGTAACGACGTTAAAGTCTGGGTTTATCCCTGCATTGCCCACCGCATACACTTTTGTTGGAGCATTGCCATTCCCAGCTAGGTTGCCTCGGTTGTTGTTCTTCAGTATTGGACACTCCCTCTTGAAATGTCCCTAGGCTATGCACTCAAATCAAGTAGCTTTCTGACCTGCCCTAGTGCCCCTTTGGTTGTTACCAGTATTGGCATTTGTAGGACTCCTACAGTCACGGGCCAGATGGCCAACTCTGTTGAACTTGTGGCATTTGGGAGCACATTGTCCATCATGGTGGTAGTTGCATTTGGAGTACAGAGGTTTAGATCCTTGGTAAGGTTTTTTCTCACCAGACCCAACAGTCTAAGCCCTGCTAGTGTTCTGCCTCTTGTTTTGTTGTTGTTGGTTCTGATTGTTCCTTGAAGTGTCCTCAAACTTTCTTTTATTCTCAGTCTGACATTCAGCAAAAGTGCGAATCTTCTTATCCATCAGCTCAATTGCAAACTCAACTGCATCTTGCATTGTCTTCGGCTTAGACGCCATTACACTCCCATGTATCATGTTGGGAAGACCACCGACATACTTTTCAATCTTATCAGACTCTTCGGGAAACATTCTCCCGCACATCAATGCTAGTTCCTGAAAGCGTTGGGTATAACTTGCCAAGTCAGTACCCTTCACCTTCAACTCCCAGATCTCCATTTCCAATTTCTTGATCTTATTTCGAGGGCAGTACTTAGCAGTCATCATTTTCATAAGTGTGTTCCAAGGCACGCCGTAAGCGGCATCCTGACCAACTGTCTTGACATGTAATTTCCACCATGTTAAGGAAACACCATGAAGGGTGCAAGTAGAAAACTTAACTTGTTCTCGACTGCACAGTTACTGATATTGAAGATAGTCTCCATTCTTTCAAACCATTGAGTTAGACCAACAAATTGTTCAGTACCCTTAAAGTTCATGGGTTGACATTTAAGAAAGTCAGTGTAAGTGAACTCACGACTAGGGCGCACATTTCTTGTAATACCACTTCCAGAACCTTGGCTTCCATCGCCATTGAGGTTATTGTTTCTTTGAATTTCTTGCTCAGCCAAAGCATCAGCCATGCCTCGGGATATCAATGCCCTGATAGCAGCATCAGTCATTAGGGTGGTGGCAGTGGCAGTGGTAGGGGTGGTTCTGGTTCTGGGTGCTTTTCTTGGAGGCATTTTCTTCAAATTACAAGAAAATATAATACACGTTAGATTTTATACAATCATAACCGCGACATGACATATACATAATAAATAAAATGAGATCACATCACACAGTCAAATATGCAACCCAAAGTGAGATCGACATGACATATACACGATAAATAAAATGAGATCACAACACAAGAGAGGTATATAGTAAACTTTGAGATCACATTGAGATGACATAATACATCCATTTCATATATAATCTGGAAAACATACATGACCGGTTCGGTTACAAAATGATCACTACCATTAGGTTACAATAGAGGTCAATCCTAAATAGATCTATTTATAACATTCGCGCTTACTCAGTAATTGACAGTTCATGATAATGGGCTCAATGGGTTATCGCTACTTAGGCAAACACGTAATCATAATGTAAAAATGTTCACTTGTGTCCAATTGTAAAACAATGCATATTTCTCACCCCAAAACTTGTAAATCATTATAAATATAAAATGTGGGGCTATGAACTCATTGTAACATTTCTCAGTTTCAGGTCATTTTACGACTCCTATTATTCGTCACTATTTATTTTAGTCTGATGCGCGTTTACTTTTAATTTAACTTTTAAGCTAAATCGCGTAGACTAGAAATAATCAGTTAACGTAAAGGGTCATTAAATAAATTAAGCTTTACATCAATCAAGTGTTATACAATTATTAAGAAGATAATTAATGACTTTGCGCATTTTATTTTTATTGGTCACGTAAAAGGCTAACGTTTGGCAATATAATACATTTAGCCACACCTTGAAAAAACATAGACTTACCTAGACTCAAACCAACACCCACTTTTAATCCTTAAACAAAAAATTTATTATATTTTATGTTAATAAACCTATATTGGCCAAATATAGGCAAGAGAGACCATGAACCGTTTTTCACATGTGCTAAATACTTAAAACCTCCTAAGTACATGTACACCTTAAGGTAATTAAACCTTGTACTTGTATAAAGCTAGCAAGATCTCAAAAACATCCCTTTTCCTTTTGATTCTACACGTCCCATACACAAAGTTACCTAGAAAATCCTTAAAAATCTTATACAAAGTACTTGTACAACAAGAAATTAATTAAGACTAGTACTTAATGTCTCCACTAATCTATTACACATTGGGTAATAACTAATTGAGCTCTTTGGATCCTTGTTTCTCTCTTGGATACCCGCGGAAACATATAAGCATACACAAACCTTAAGATCTTTCCTAAATCCTAGTAAATCTTGTACCTAGATCATGTAATTAAAGAATGTACTAGCAAAGGTATTAAGAAAATCATGGGAAACTAACTAGAAACCTCAAAACCACTAACCTAGGGCATGGTTTGGTTTGTTTATGGGACTAGGAGATGTAACTAGTTCTCATGTCTATATATACTCACTCACATTTACCTTAAACACTTCTTACAACTCACAAACACTCAAACAAGTAAACTACATTACTTCTCTCTTATCTTGGGTCATAATACGCAAACAAACACTTTCATAATCTCATTCGAACCAGCAAATAACACTAGGGCTTTTCATACAAGGTCATAAGAAGAACCACGAGCCAAGGTTGGGTATTTGTATGAGCTTTGAAGCTAGGTTTGGTTATTCGATTGTGTAAAACACATTTGGGTTGCCATACTACTCACATACACTCGAACCAATCATTAGGACCTTTGTAAGTCACGAACAAACCTTATACGCACTCGTATCTTACGTTCATTATTGTTTGCTAGTCGTTGTTTCACGTAGGTATGTAAATAATACACTAACATGAGCATGTGCATGATAAAAGCAAGGCATGCACGTTATTTGCGTGTACAAAGGTATACTATCGCTTATGTGGTGCTAAAAGTTGTCGACCTATATGAAAACTTGACTCGGGATTATATGTCTCTTTTAATAATGAATGACACGAAAATAAAATGTAAACCTTGTGTGATATCAAAAGGGTGTAGCTTGAGGAAAGTGTATACGACATTATTAAGCGTTTGCATGGGAAAAACATGACCCTTATACTTGCTAAATGAGCTTACGTTGATTTATAGTATAATAACGAATCCTAAGAAACACTAAGGAGTGTAACGGGCCACTAATGGTCTAGTTTAACCCAAACGACCCACCCATTTGGGCATAACAGGCCCAACAGCCCATTAGTAGGGGACCCGTAGCTTATTATTAAGCTCATTCGAGCTGATTGATGGGCTAACGACTTATTTAACCCATGAATAGAAAGACATGCATGAAAAGAAACCCTTAAAGGGCCTATAAGGCCTACTAGCCTACGTACGAACCAAACAGGCCTAACAAGTCAACCTTGTGGGCCCACAACTTATTAATAAGCACCCTCGAGCTTATGGAGAGGTCTAGTGTGCTTATTAAACTTATAGGAACCCTAACATAAAAGGTAAACCAAACCGGACCCTTAGCGGGCTTGGTAGCCCATGTCCGTGACCAACGAAAGCCCATAAGCCACAAATAAGCTTAGACATCTTATTTGTAAGCTTATGCAGTTCAGTAAGCTTATTATGAACCTAGAAAAACTATTGGACCTGAAGGGATCAAGCCCAAACACTTAAAATACTATTCGGACTCATATCGGGCTCAAAAAACCCATTAACGAGCTTAATGGCTTATTGAATAAGCTACAAGATAAGAAAATAAGAGGAATCATAGGAGAAACCTTTGTGTACCATTCAGACTAGAGTTATTAGGCTCACGAGCCCAACAAGCTCAAATAAGCTCATCTGAGCTTATTTTCCAGCTAAACAGTTTCATATGAGCTTATATAATTCAAATAAGAGCTTATGTACTTTTAGAATCCTAAATGGACCCTTTGTTTGCTTAATGGGCCTTGACGAGCTCAATAAGCCCAATAAGCTCATCCGAGCTTATTTATAAGTTGACAACAACTTATGTAGCTTATTGGAGCTATTAAAACCTATTGTTACTTGTTAGATCTTAATTGGGTTAAAAATATGATTTTTATAAATTAAGGGGGCTAAAAGTGTCAAATTTCAAACCTAAGGGTTAAAACAGTCAAAACTGGATTTATAAATCTTTAGGGACTGCTTTTGTATCTTCTAAAACTTAAGTGACTGTTTTGAGAACATAAGGACCTAAAGTGTACTTATTGTAAAGTTGAAGGACTAAAAGTGTAAATGTGGAAACCTAAGGGTTTAAAGTGTAAATACTATAATTTCATAAACATAAGCACTGTTTTTGTTAATATAAGAAACCTAAGGGTATTTCATGAACAAACGTAATTTTAATAACCACTTAACATATCATACGAGTTATATATTGTTCGGATATTATACGAGTTAAACCACGACTTAATAAATACGAATATTTATTGATCTATATACTAAAAGCCGTGATACAGTAATACAGTGTTGGGCTCCAGCTCTTGACTTGGGCTTCCTGTAGCCCGTTTGATTGGCCCGTCTCATTGTTGCCTTAGTCCAGTGCTTAGTGTCTTCTTTTGTTAACACATATCTTTGATTCTTCCAGACACATCTTCTCTCAAATCCACCGCCTCCCACATCGAGTGAACCCACCGCATCATCAGTTCATCATCCTTCTTTGATGATGAAATAATACAAAGATATGTGTTATTCTTCACATCCGTCTTTGATTCTATTTTTTTTTGCTTTTTTCATTTCTATTTTTTTTTTATAATGGGTTTCGGCTGATGATCACAGAAGCGAGCTCTATATTTAGCAAA